>JBBMKD010000115.1:70682490-70749360 GCA_037834095.1 Argya squamiceps | reverse complement strand
GAAGGAAGGAAGGAAGGAAGGAAGGAAGGAAGGAAGGAAGGAAGGAAGGAAGGAAGGAAGGAAGGAAGGAAAAGAGACAGAGAAAAGAGAAAAAGAGAAAAAAGAAAAGAAAAAAGAAAAAAAAAGGAAAAAGAAAAGGGGAAAAAAGAAGAAGAGGAAAAAAATTCAGTCCTTGCTATTACACCTTCAGCTTAGATGACAGAAATAAGATGCTGGTCTCGAGATCTGCATGGAGTCATTCAAATGGCATAATAACACACGGGATAAATCACTATTATTATTATGAAACAGGAGACAGGGTTCTTTGGGACTGGGAACTGTGCAACTCAGCTCCAACTGCTGTTCAACATTCAGAACTACCAACTTCATTTCCTCCTAGCACATAATAAATAACACATCTACCCAACATAAAAGCATTTTTATAATAGCAGTAAAGGAACTGCAGAGAGTGTGATTATCATGAACTAATAACACCCCACAGAAGATATGCAGCGCAGCTTGGAGATGACCTGGAAATGAGACAGTGGTTCACACGGCTGGTACCATACCTGACCAGACATTGTCCCATTTGGACCACACTATCCCAAAGTGCTACCACATTTTAATATTCTCTCCCTCTGCTGCAGTGATTTACACAGAGTGAGCCCATTTATCATTGTTGGTTTCCTCTCTATGCAATGGCTTCCAGCACCAGAGCCAAAAAGAATGCTGCACTTTAATCCACAGCACTGTTCGTGCAGCAGCTCTCACTGCCTGTAGTATTTTCACAGGATCACACATCTCAAGGAAACAGAAGGGAAGCTCAGCTGGTCTCTTTTTAGTGATACTCTAGCTTTGCAGAGGTGATGACTGTACCCTCTAATGGGAGAGAAAGGGCTGCTTGGTGGCTAAAATATACAGCTGGCTATTAGCCAAGTTGGATTTGCTCCATACATTTGCATAGACTTGTGGGACCAATGGCTTCGTGTTTCACTTGTGCTGCCTGTGAAGTGAATCTCATCTCATTCTACTGCATGTATTTTACCAGGGACCCCAGCACACACTCCAGTACTGACATTTGAATACCTGCTTGTGTCAGGGGAAGTTGTTCTGGATGGGTCCTCCATGTGGCGGTCATTCATGCTCTCACAGGAGGCATTTGCACATCCTATGAAACAATGAAAACTCAGCCCAACAGCCCCACATCTGGTATCTCTGGGAGGGAATCAATGGGGATAGGAGAACAATCCTTTAATAAAAATCTATCCCTCATTACAGTCTCACATAATATCCCCCAGACAAATTTTAGCAGTGCATGAAAATCACATGAACTACCTAATTTCACATTAGCAAAGAGGCTGGGAAAGTTTTATTCCTATGGTTGAAGTATCCTTTAACTGTATTCACCCTATAAATTATTTCATTTCCTCTATGATGGGTGTTTGATAACCAGAAAATAGCTGCAGTGATCCAGAGCAGTCTTGTCTGGCAGGAGGTTTTAATCTTCAAATGAGGTTTGGTATCCCTATAACCTGGTGAATTCTTCTTAAGAGTGCTGTGGAGCAAGAAAGCATTGGCAGCTTTAATCTTAAAGTTTTTCAGTCTGAAATTCAGCTTTTCTTGGGATTTTACCACATTTTTGGGACATCTTATAAAATCTTATTTTTGTAAATCTAAAACAATGCTGAGCAGAAGACGGCAGCAGTCACAGAGGAAAGACCAGTCACCCCTTGATGGAAAAAGGACAGGTCTGAACTCTGATCCTCCTCAGCCATCTATGGGTAATAAGCAGCAGAGAAATAAAGGCCCATTTATTCATAATAAAAATATTCTTCATCTTGCTTTACTTGAGATTAAAAACTGGATAAAATTTGCTAAGTTGTTTCAGAAAGGCCTTTTCTTAAAATTTTCTCACTAAAAGGAAATAAAATACAGTGTCTGGTTTGCACATTTGTTCCACTTGAATTAGGAAGTTTGATTTTTGAGGGAGAGAGGTGACTTAAATTACCTAAAGTGCCTGCCAACCTCATTCTTCTGAAAGTTACAATTTGGGCCATTTTAGCACAATCTAAAAAATGGAGGGGTGCAATAAACAAGAGTATATTTGCCTTATACCAAACAGTTTTGCACATTGTCTATAGGTATTTTGCAGTTTTGAATTAGAGCAAGCTGAATACACATCAAAAGGATAAAAAGTTCGTAATCTTTTCTTTTGATGTGATTACATATTGTAGGGACTATTCAGGTATCCGTCAAAAAGAATAGTGAATTTTCTTGGAAAGAGTGAAAAGACATAAGGCAAGGCAGAACTGTGGTAAGCTGAGGACTCAGCTGAGCCTGAAAAGAATTGTGTTATAATGTAAGAAATGAATAAGAGGGAAAGAGAAGGGAAGTAAAATTATATAATTCAGAGGTGCAAGGCAATCCCTACTTCACTGCAGAAGGAACAGATTGTCAGTCCCTGAGGGAAGGAAGCAAAGGAAGCAACTATATGCAAATGAACATGATCATTTATGCAAATTGTATTTACAATTGGTCACAGAATTTTTGTGGGCCCAGATGATTTCTGTGAGAAGCAAAACAGCAGGATCTGGTTAAATTAATACACCAATCTTACTAATCTAGTCAGGAGTTTTTGTGGATTTTTTCCCCTCAAAATACAGAGATGTAAGATGCTGGATCAGGAAAGATATTTATCAGGATGTTGTTTCCATAGTAGCTACAACAGATGCCCAGAAGAGTGTTTAAAAAAAAAGCCTGGGGTTTGTGAAAAGGGCATTGTGATGCCCCTGGGACAACTTTCCAGCAGTAAGGATTACAGGCAGTGCTGAACTGGAGGCCACAGATGGGCTGCTGTGTTTAATAGCAGCTTGATATGTAGGCTTCCATGGATGTCTATTCTCTTCTTTGAACATGTGGATAATTTTTTATTTTCTGGAAAATTCTGTGACAAAGCTTCACGGTTCATTGTAGAGCATGGGAAAACCACCCCAAATGAAACCAAAACCAAAACAAGAAAAACAATCAAACAAACAAGAAAGAAAAATAAAACCAAAGCTAAAGAAACAAAAAAGAAAGCCTACCTTTTAAATTCTTTGCCTCCTTTGGAGTCTTGAAGGTATTGTACAGTGAAAAAGTGAATTATTTCCCCCCCCCTTGCTTTCTTCACACAATTCCTCACTCTACAGATCTCTGTTATATCCACCAAAAAAGTTTCTTTTCCTTTTGCAGTGGGTGTTTTATGCCTTTAATTGTCTTCGTCACCTTCTCTCTACGTCTTCCAGCTCTACTATATCCTCTGCAAGACAATGTGATAGTATATTCCATACAGAATGCATAAATGAAATACAGTGATACAAATCTTATTTGGAGCCATGAATGAATATGTATAGTTAGTGTTATTTTTCCACGTGTACATTACTTTGCATTTGTAGAAATTAAATTTTCTCAACCATTTTATTACCAAGTTAGACTCTACCTCAAGATAATTCTGTGACTATTTGCAGTCTGTATTAGATTTGACTGTCTTGTATATTTCTTAACACCTGAAAGTGCTGTTCCTTTTCTGATTACATGTGGATATTGTGAAGAGCACAGGGCACAATGTGGCTCATGGGACACCATCTGCTAAATTCTCCCCACTGCAAAACTAAATTATGTGTTCCCACTACTTTTTTCCTTGTCTCTTAACCATTCTTAAGAGGAGAAATTTTCAGCCCATAATAATGTACTCTATCACTGCCCTGGGCAATCTGCCAGGGCTGGAAAATCTTTTTGTTGCAGAAATTTTTCCCCATATCCAGTCTAAAGCTTCCCTGGAGGGATTTCAAAGATGTGTCAGTGCTACATTTTGGGGCATGGCTTAGTGGTGGACTTGGCAGTGCTGGGGAACGGGTGAGCTCCATGACCTTAGAGGTCTTTTCTAACCCAAATGATTCTATGATCCTATGATTCCATGACTTCTGTTGCCCCCAGCTAACCAGCTAAGGTTAGTGAACTTTGTCAACAGTTGGCTTTTCATCCCATGGCCTTACCACAAGTTGTTTATTTATAAGTATTTGCTAATCATGAGATAACCCCTCTCACCCAAATGTAGCTGGGTATTGACACTGGACAGAAATTGGTTGCCCCTGGAAAGTTTCTGAAGTTGTGCTGGTTTTCAACTGATGCAGGTCAGGGTAGATTGGATACCTTGACATGAAATCAATTTAAGTGAGGATGGCTTTCAAGCCTCACATTGCTCAAGTCTTCCAAGCCAGAAAACACATTTTCATACATTGTGACGGTAAATAGATGTGTTTAATATGGTACTCCTTTTGTACCAGATCTTCAGACTACCAGCAGTTTTCTGAGAAAGCTGAAACTGTGCTGCGGGATTGGGAATTTGAGTTGGCTATGAGGAGACCCCACTGATTATCCCATTTGCAGGAGGGTCTGAGAACACGATCAGCTCTACCTAGCTTTGGGCACAGATGTCTTCGCCTCAGTCACAGCATAAGCTAATCCTCATAGCTGCAACCAGTACCAAGAGTATCAGTTATACACAAAAAACATATTCCTAGTTCCTGAACTCCTTAATATGACTACCCAATCTATTTCTTGAACTGCTTTCACATTATTGTACTTGAATAAATGTACCGCATAGGACTGATTACTCCTAATTTTCATCTAGATGGGTATCATTTCTCATTTAAAAAAACCCATACCAAAACAAAACAAAACAAAACAAAAAAACCCCACAAATGAACAAACAAACAAAAAAATAAAATCCCAAAAGAAATAAACAAAACCCCCCCAACCTCTTATGGGAACAATCACATGCTGGTGTAAGAGCAAGGACAACAATGCCAACATACATCCTTGGCTGCATTTTGCTCTCTCAGGAGGAAGAATGTATTAGATCTTTACCATGTGATGAACAGAGAAACAGCACCATGTTGACTGAAGCTACTCCTAGTTTACACCAGGGAGGAGAGAAAACAGCTGCTCACAGAGCTGTCAAGGAGGAAAGTAAAATACAAAACTGTTGGAGCTAACAACAGCAAAGCTTTTGTTCTGGTCAGCATCACCAGATGGTGACTGCTCCAGGCTGTGCTGTGCCGTTTTGAAGGAAACACAGAGAATTCATGAGCTGCAACAGATCCCAGCAAGCCAAACAGAGCAGCAGATCTTCTGATCCCTCCTTTTGGTGGTTGCTGATCCATGAGTGCTGATCTTACTCTGGGTTAACTATGCCCATATTTCTGTATCCCCCAGAAGCTCCTCATGTTTAACGTCTTCTCTTAATCTGGCTGTGATATTTTCCTTGGTCTGTTCTGGTTGCCTTTGCTTAGATGGTGCTGTAGAATTCTCTTCTCTGCCTGTATTACCTCAAGGACCAGTTAAGTGATGTTTGTGCATTCTCTCATTTTGCAAGTACATGCAGTGTCTATACCAGGCTTATGGCAGCAGGGACATACAACCCTACAGCTAAGCCAAAAATAGTCAGTAAATGCTAGTTGAAAAAACTCACCAATAAAAAGTTGTTTTGACTAAAATTAGCAAAATCTACTGTAGACAGAAGTTGTTAGCTTTGGTTGAGCATATTCTATGTTTAGGTTAAACAATTTCCTCATTTGAAATTTCTGAAAAATCATTGGTTGGGAGATTTTGTGGTTTCACCCTTTTTATTTCTCCTCTATTTAGGAAAATAAAAATAATTATATATTTCCTTAAGTCCTTAAGGACAAATAGGCAAGTTGTGGCTGGAGATGTAGAGGACAGGACAGGATTTCTCAGGTTTAGGACTTATAACTGCATTAGAACTGGTAGAAGATGAAACTGTTGTCCTCTCACCTCTTCTACCCTCAAACCCCGGCAGATGTCAAATTATATCCCTTTTTTGAGGCATAAGAAAATTCTGGTTGTCCCCTCAAGCTGGAAAAAGATGCAGAAGCATCATCCAAAAGACAGAGGGGACTGTGATGCCCCTACCCAAGATTAGAAAAATGTTGTAGCTGGTTTTATTTCAAATATGATATTGTAATAATTTATCTTTATTTTTTGTCAATTATAAATGAATTCATGGTGGATCTTTTAAAAGTGGACTCCTAACTACCAGTCCCTTCCTTGCTGCAGCATAATCTGGACAGGAGGTTCTCTGAACAAGAAAACATAATTTAGCTTTTTGGTCTGTGGGTTTTACACATTTCTTTACATCACTAAACTTGGTTTACTGCACTGGCTTCAAATAAATTCGTGGTAATGATGATGGCCTTTAAGTCTGGGATAACCCATGGAAATAATGGAGCAACTTCTGCAGAGATGTAATTAGCAGAGCTTTATCAAGAACTCATGTTGTGGAGACGTGTGGTAGGAGAATTCCACCCAAAACTACCAAGGAAGAGATTCCAACAGCTCTGAAAGAAACCATCCAATGAGTGTGCTGCCAGCCATTGTGTAAGAGAGGGGAAAGGAATTGTAAAAAGAGCTCTGGATTTCACTGGTGACTGTCAGAAGTGCAAGCTGGCTGAGACAGAGGAAGAATTTACTCAATTTTATCATTTACTTGTTAATAATTCATTAGCTATGACAGTGGCAATTAAGCCCCAGACTAGCTTTTCCTGTTCTTTCATCTTTCAGCCTGCAAAGATGGACTTTGGCTAATCCATTCCTAGAGATTTTCTATCTAATTTTTATTTCTCTTTCCTCCTTTCATCCATTGCAGCTCTATTTCTACTTCCAATTACATTCAATTCTTCACAGCTTCCTTTCCCAGCCACATACTATTATTGCTCTTCAATTTTCTGATGGGATCCTCCCAGCACCTTCCTGACATTATCACCCACTTTGTTGCAAGGAGCCTGGCCTTTACTCCGTCATGCTCTTAATTGGCTTTTGACCTTCCCGTAACACTCTGCCCTGCCTTTTTGTAGGTCTGATCTCCTCCAGCGTTCACATTCTGCATTTCCTTCTCTTCAGCTGTTTTCCTCAAAATATTGCCTTCTTGGAATCCCTGCTTCTCAGGTTAATCAAGGCTCTTTTCTTCTGTGTCTCTGTAGATGGCATCCATTCCACCTCTCCTTTTCAAAGCTAAAAGAGACCATTTTACTGTAATAACACGCAGTGTGTTTGTTGTGTTGCATCTTGGAGAATTTGTGTGATAGTCAGTCCTTATGTCTCAGCCTAAAACCAGTTAATTTAGCTTAATACACAGTATTGTCTCAGAAGAGAATAATGTAACATGTTGAAAGTATCAGTAAAACAAGGGAAATCATCAAGAATATAAAATATCTCTGAGCATTTTTCTGAAACTCAGAAATAATACATCACAGTCTTGCACATGATTTGTTTTTTTTTTCTTCTGTTTTCATTACTTACATGCAGACATGAAAGCTAATTTCATCTCTGCTGTGCTTTTTCTGTATCTCTTCATAACCGGAAATATAAACAAATTGTAGTTCTTCTCTTGACTGGATCCCACAGAAAACATCTTGGGTGCTATACCCAGCACCAGTGACACAGAGATACATTTATTTACAACAGTTTTCTCTTACAGTGGGAAAAAATAAAAACTTTCTCCTACTTCAAGCAAAACTGGACAATAACAGGTTCAGGAACTGCCTATTCTAATTTTCCAGGACAGGATCTTCCTGTCTGGGTATTTATTTATACAGCAGCTACCACTGTGGTATCTAAACCCCCTACTGATTTATTAAAGTGCACTCATAAAGCACTCTGTATTTTTTTTTCCTTTCTCTGTTATTTTATGTGGTGTTATTGTGGGAAAGCGAGGTCAATGGAAGAATGTTTTACATTTTGTTCTGAAACTATTGAGGTTTACAGTCACTCTGATGTGTTCCAGAAGCAGCTCTCACAATGTGTACCAGTAGCCAAAACATCTTTATCTCCTTCTTTCGTGAATTTCCTTCTGGATTTTTGTGAGGAGTGAGGCTTCCCTCTGCCACCTCTCTGATAACATGGATAAGCAATATGGGATTTTGGAAACTGAGGAGAAAATTCTTGATTTCATGTAATAAGTCATCAGTGTCAGCTCAAATACAAGTTTACTTCCAGCTGTTGCTTGTTCAGGAGATTGATTGCTCTGTTTTCCATCAGGGTGTGTTTTGCTTCTCTCTCTCTTTTTTTTTTTTTTTTTTTTAAGCTTATGAGACACTTGTCTTTCTCAGTTTGATGCAGTCATCAAAATTCAGGAGGTGTGGGGCTGGATAGGCAGGCGCATCATTATTTGAAGATGCAGCCAGAGCTCACAAAATGAAGGGCAGTGGCACCGTGGTTGAGCCTGACACATTTTGGGTGCCCACAGTATATGCAGGCAGTAGAAGGGATCATCTTCTCTTTAGACATGTGAATTGCAGCAGTAATCTTGAATGGAATGGTAATACCACTGGAAAGACAGCATTACATCTGCTTTTCTGAGCTGTAGCCAAAAAAAAAAAAAAAAAGAAGTTCTTCAATGTGCAGGCCCAAGGGCTTATCCCTAAGGTAGCTGTGCCTCAGCCCTGGAAGGACAAGGCAAATGGGGAAAGGTACTGTTTTAGATCATGACTAGGAAAACCTCCCTCCCATGGGCCTTTGCAGCCACATGTGAATATTTCTTAGGTTTCACTGTTTCATTGGTTTGCTGAGTTTATGTCACCATGTTCAGCCCCATTCACCATATATGCAATCTTTCTAGAATGTTTTCCTTTCTCTTGAACCCCACGGGGTTAATTTTGCCACAGCGTTCCCCCCATGTGAACTCATTAGTCCCCTCAGTTTATATTTACCCCTTTGCCCCACTTTCTCCCTATTTCTATTGGACCCTGACGTCAAGACCCACCCTAGCTCTCCTGTTTTTGACCCTGTGCCCTTGGACCCCAATTTGCTCTCATCCCTGGGTTTTATTCAAGGCTGTTGAGTCCTTGAACCTCTACCCTGTGTCCCTGGACCCCTTCACTATTCCTGCCTGTGTTCCTGAACAAACAGTTTTTGGATCTTCAAACAAGAAGCCCACTCCTTTCACTTAGGTATTGTATATATTGTAAGAGTGTCTAGGATATATTGAGACCAGTGTCTAGGACCAGACATCCCTCTAACATTGTTACACTTCAATTGTTGAGTTATTCTTTAACAGTGATGTCAATAGACTAAAAAACTGGAGTATATTCTGGGAATGGCAATATTTGAAAGAGTTTGAATGCGGTGATCCAGGGCTAAAACCTGCTTATATGTTTCTGGGATTCTTTTCCATGATGTCTCAGAATCTTCACCTCATAGGGAGGCGTGAGGATGAAACCAGGACCCAGATGGAAGTGTACACAGTGGTAGTCTCAAATGAAAGGGGAAAAGGGTAGTTACAGGAAGGTGTGAGACATGGCCCAATTGTGGTGTTGCATCATCTGAGGAAAGGCAGCATAATCTCAACTCTACTGTGCCATATAGGGTCTCAGACAATGGAATTGTTTTAGATGGATGAATGGGTGGATGGATGGATGGATGGATGGATGGATGGATGGATGGATGGATGGATGGATGGATGGATGGATGGATGGATGGATGTCAAATCTGATGCTTTTCAGCACTACTGCTAGTAGCAATCTTTAGTCACTACTGCACCACTCCAAATATCCTGAGGTAAACATGTAAGGTAAATATCTGAGGGAAATATCTGAGCTCCAGCCTGTCTCTGCAGGGGATCCCTGTCAATGATGTGCCATAGGAAGGGGAAACATTTATCTATGACACAGCTAGTTTCTTCAGTCATTCCTGTCTGTCCTCAGAATCCAGAGTCTTGACTGACTGGTACTCTCTGCCATGTTGGTAAGGACCCAGCACAGGATAGGATGGGGAATCTGTAGGGAAGGACTGGCACTATTGGGCAGAGCTGGTTAGTACCACATTTCAGGAGGGTTTTGAGCTATGCATGTGGGCAAGATAACACAAGGATTTTTTTGTAGACAGAAGCAACATTCAGAGCATCCAGAATATATTTGCGTGAAACCTGCATACATAAAAACGAAAGCAAACCAGTGATATTTAAAATCAATAAATATTTTTGGACATTTTAAAACAAATTCAAATTAAATTGGTACCTACAAAACCCAATATGTTGCCAATTAAAACTTCCATAAGCAAAAACTATGCCAGTGTTTTGTTGGGTTTTTTTTGGAATTAGTATGTATTAAGTACACCCAGCACTTGTTCATGAATGTTCTGTGCTGATATTGGAACAGACATCAGTATAATCAAATCCAGGTTTCTTTTTTTTCCTCCTCTTCCTTTCCATTCTGACCAACGCATTTTCATTCAGTCCATATGAATGAAGTTCAGCCATTAATTTAATATAACCTGATCTATGCCACAAAATAAATAATACAGTATTTGTTGCCAAATTAGAATACTCTAACTGAAATAGATATGTGCATTTAGCGAAGCCAAGCCATAATTTGCTTGAACCAATATTAGTAAGGCAGCCAACATATGGGATTTTAAACCCAAAGTACATTTGTAGATGAGCTTTTATAATGCAAATGGATATACATTTTTCCAAAGCAGTGTATATTCAATAAAACCCACCAGCTTCCTGAGTGTCAGCTGACACAGCAGTGGATAATATGCTATCTTTCCTCTTTTCAATATCATCTTTATTGAACATCTTTCTATATTTATTTAGTTTGATTTATTTTGTTTCTGATAGAAACACTTTCAAAAGCAGAATTCTTGCCTGTGATTTCAGGTTCATTCTGCAATTTCTCAGTAGCAGTCCAATATTATAAATTAATCTGGAAGGGAAGGCAACTTTCCAACATATACCTGTAATTATTTTGCAGTCCTCTCTGTCCTTGACATCTGTGTATTCTGAAATAGTCATGAAATGAAACAACCCAAAGGCAAAACTTTTAGAAAAGAGGTGCTGAGACATTTCTACATTGTTGGTCTGAATGTAGTAACTTATTTTGAGCACTGATCTGCACAAGTAAAACTGTTATTATATTGGTTGAATATACTAATCCAGAAAACTGCTTCTATCACTCACATATTTCAACTGCTGAAAAGACAGTTGCATTCATGCACCCTTTGCAGGCTCTACTACTAGATGAAAAAATTTGAACTGTTTTGATGTGGTTCACCAACACCAGACATCGGTAGCTGATGGTAATTTTGGAGGTGAGAATTAAAGTCAGTTATAATAAACTGTGTCTGCATTGTGAAATTGCTTCCTAGCTTCAGTTTTGTTTCATTTACATGCCTGGTGAGAATAAACAGCCAGCCCTCCCTACATACATGTTACTGAATATGTAAAACCTGACCAGACACATTGTGCCTGAACAGACCTTTTGGGTTTCAGGTTTCTGGATGTATGATATCAGACTAAAATAAACACAGAGGGTTGACCACCAAAACCTTGGGCTGCTTGTGCTTCAGGACATTTTCCAAATGTTTAGTGATGAAGCCTCTAATGACTCCAACCAGCCCTGGTTCTTCTCCCAGATTTTGATGTCTGTCACGTGTTACAGCAGAGGTGTCTTATGGACAGAAGAGACCCAACTAAGCTGAGCAGCCAGAGATGTATTCCAGTTAAACTACATTACAGTTTTCCCTCATTTTTGAATGATGTGAAGATTTAATTTCATTTTTAGGGTGCAAAACCTGCTGTTATCTCTCATTCTTGATTATCTCTCAAATTTGCTGTGTAGAAATGTTGAAGAGATTAACTTTAATTTTGACATAATAAAACTAAAAGTTCATTGTGGGTGAGGTTGGTGCAGTTACAAGGTCATTGCCTCACTTTGCAGAGCTTGTTTGGAGGTAACTGCTGCTTTGACAGTAAATAAATCAGTGCAATTATACAAGCAGAAAGGTGGGGACAGACTCTGTTGCAATAGGACAAGGGACAACAGTTTTAATCTAAAGGAGAATAGATTTAGTTTAGATTTTTACAACAAGGGTGGCGAAACTTTGGGAAGAGGTTGCCCAGAGAGGTAGTGGCTTTCTCACCCCCAGAAACACAGAAGGCCATTTTGGACAGGGCTCTGAACCACCTGATCTAGTTGAAGATGTCCCTGCTCATTGCAGAGGAGTTGGACTAAACGATCTTTAATGTCCTTTTCAATCCCACATTCCATTATTCTATGAAACTCCATCATGAATCTCTTCATCCATGTTCTCAAAGGATATTTGTATGCTGTTCTACCACATGAATTTTCCCACCATAATAATTGTTTTTACCCAAAACAATTATGTACTCAGAGCACTGAGAGTTTTAATTATAACCATCAGAAGCTTAAACAGAGCACTGAACTGGAAAAAAACCACAGAAGATCATTCCTTTATCTTTCATCTGTCCTTCATGGAAATCAGGCTACTTACCAAATCATATATGTTTGAATTGATTATCATCTGACCTACTTTCACATTTCTGCTTTGCCAATGTCTACATCTCGATTTAAATGTCTTAATTCTTACTGTAATCAGTGGAGGTAGTCGATATGGATAATATGGCTTAGAGATGCAGAATTTCTAAGCCTTCAATGCAGGTGATCTTATTTTAGGATGAGAGGAGTCACATTTTCTTGACCATTAAGTTTCTGTTTCACCGTATTACTGAGAAATGAGATGGGTAAGGCAGGATAACTTGCTTGGAAAGATTAGGGTGAAATCCAGACCACATGGAAGATTCAGGTGAAATTCATGTTGATTTTAGTTCCTAGGTATTTTTTTTTCTCAGAAAACATCAGCTTTCTGACTGTTCTTACTCAACAATACTACACTGACACTGCTGGGACTATGCCTGTATCCTCACATGAGGTTTTGGCCCTGAATTACCCCTTTGTGGCACGAGGACAAGCAGTAATAGTGCAGACCCACATTAAAGAAGGACGTTTGTTTCTTATGAAATCAGTTAACAGACACAAAACCCACTTGAAATTAATAGAAGCTAATTGAAAGTAATGGAGAATTACCTGAAAATATAGCACAAGATGAAATTAATTGAAGACAATTGATAGTGACTGGAATTAATAAAAAAATTGAAACAAATTGGGCTTAATTGAAATTTATTGAAAATGAATTAAACCCAATAATTCAAAGCCTATTAAATTTAATAGATTCTAATTCATATTACATTTATACAATGTTTAATAGTAACATAACATTCTTAAAAGGGATTTTTATTGGATGTTTTATTTGTATAATACTTTTCTAATATAAGAGTAAGAATAAATTTTAATGGAAAAAAATGACGCAGAGCAGAGAAAATTCAGACTCTTTTTGGAATAGTATGGGAATAGTGTGTGATAGTGATAACGAAAGTTCCTGACAGGATTTAGTAGGATTAAAGTAAAGTCTTATGCATTTTATCTCATGGTTGAGACTTTTATTAGAGTTTAATGAGAACATTCTACCCATTAAGATGTTGGCTTTGATTTGATAAATAACTTTTTGACCAGATATGGTATCCAGCATCTGTCTTCTTTGCAAGTGTACTGAGAGAACCCTTATTTGTTTTCTTTAATGATGAAATATTTTAAGTCTTATGAGGTTGCTTACAGATTTCCTTCTGTTATATCACCAGTGTTTTTATCAGCTATTTCCATGTCCCTTCATGTTTGTCAGCTGAAAGAACGAAATACTTTCTCACATAAGCCCATGAATAGATATATTTATCTTAGTGTTTGAATTATACTCTTTGTGGATATGTGTTTTTGCTGTAACTTTCAGGAAGCTGAAGGAAAATGTGAAATAGATTTTTTTATGCAAAAGAAAAAGAAACCAGAACTCCCCCCCCCAAAAAAAACAACAAAAGCAGAACATAATGTATGCTGAGTCATCTCAAACTAATAAAAATATTTAAGGAAATTCTAAAGGTTCTATCTCTAGTTAAGACATAATATCTAAGTGTACATGGAAGACCAATACCTCTTAGGAAAGCTGGAAAAGCAGATGCTGCTTTTGAAAAATAAACATATGTCCATGTTATAGTAAATAAAAAAGTTTAAAAAATACTGCTAAGTATTTTCTAAACATTTATAAATACTTAACACAGGCCTGGAAATTTTGGTGGTAGGAAACAAAACCAGATTTCTTGTTTACACCTGTGCAAAT
The DNA here is from genome assembly GCA_037834095.1 of Argya squamiceps. NCBI lineage: Eukaryota > Metazoa > Chordata > Aves > Passeriformes > Leiothrichidae > Argya > Argya squamiceps. The sequence continues at coordinate 70,735,296 of JBBMKD010000115.1, read as the reverse complement.
ACCTACTGTTTGTACATATCCGCCAATTTACTGAAAAAGGCAAAATTAGCAGAAGTCCTTTGCTTCATTCGTCTTTCTTTATGGCATGTACACAACTCATGAATTTTAATCCTATTTTTAGGAGGCAAACAAGCTGGGATTCAGCTGACAGACTAGGATACAAAAAGTCTGAATATAGGTTTTCACAAACATGCTTCTGGCAAGACTTTCACTTTAGCCATTGGAGATCTAGTCAGTAGTCAATGGAGACATTCAGCTGACTAAAAAATTATTGTCTTCTTTACATCTGGATGACTAGATCTCTGCACCCACTGAATATCCTAGGGCTTGATTGTGTCCTACACATAACACTGACTGCATTCAAAACATGTTGGGCTCCAAGTTACCCATGGCACACATCACTCAGGATCTAGAGAGTACTTTTGGTCAGCTGGAGATCACTCAGGATGCCTTAGGAATCTCAGAGAGTGTTTTTGTGCCAAAGTTGAGGACTCAGGTCCCTGTCCACAATGACAATGCACACACTGAGGTCACATCTAGTTATCTATGTGCCGATCTCTAAATTTATGTACTCTAACCAACAGATTGAATCATACCACTAGTTGAACACAGTCATTAAAATCAGATTAGAAAGTACTCTGTGCACTCCAGAAAGAATTTTGTTTTGGGAAACATGTTTGTTTATACTAAAGCATCAGGATGTTTTCTGACAAGGACAAAAAAAAAATAAAGAAGAAGTTGGGAGAACTGAAGAAGAAAAGAAGTGGCATAAAAAAACCAAGGAGCAATGAAAAAGGAGACAGAAGAAGGATATACAAAAAAAGATTGAAGGAATGAGAACTGGATGAGCAGACACTCTACAATTGCCACCCTGTCTCTGCAAAACAGGTTTCATGTGTTCTCAACAAATTCCCAATTTCCTGTGACATCTCTAGCTGGTTGCATATTGTGCTAGAGGTCTTATGCTAGCAGGAACCAGGCAAAACTGCCTCCACCTGAAAGCTCCCAAAGTGTAGATTGCTTTAGTAGCAGTTGTCAGGGAAATTCTGATGGGAAACAATGCACATTGTGAAGCTCTGGAAAGAACCGTGAAATGCACCTCAGTAATGAAACCTGAAACCAAAATCCATCTATCCCCATTTGTCACTGTGAGTAAGTTAATGGTCTGCTCTGCCCTGTGCAGTATAGGAGACAAAGCTTCTTTGATTTACTGATTATTTGGGTAATGTTTGAGCCACATGCACTGCTAGGTAACACTGTGTATTCTCCCTGCCCCCTACAGCCTATTTACTGACTTCTGGCTTCCTGCTGAGCCATTATTTTCTTTGATTAAGCACTTCAGTTTAATTGTAAAGTGGAAACAGCAACATAAGAAATGTAATCATTTTGAGCCGAGAAAAAAGCACCAAGAAACTTTTGGGTGGGAAAGGGCACATAAATTTATTTCCATGTCCTGTGTTCAACTAGAAGCATGTGGGATAGTAGAGGAAAGGAAAAGAAATTGATTCCTTTGAGTATTTAAATTGGTCTGTGTAACCTCTTGCAGTGCTGCACTGCCTTCCCACACTACAGTCTGTGTTTATCTTCTGATCTGTTCCTCCTGGAAAGAGTTTGGGAACATCATCTTGTTAATTCCCATCAACAGATGTTGGATTCTCTCTCAACATACGTAAAGGTTGCTTATCTTGTTGCTCACCATATTAGTCATTGGCTTAATTTTTTAGGCCTTCCATGAAATTAAAAATGTCTTAAAAGCAGTGGATGGAGGATAATTGAATGGACCTCTGAACATGACACACTCCAGAGATCTGGCTAATTAGAATTTGCACAAAAATGAGACAAATAGCCTGAAAAAAAACCAAAACAAGATTCTGCTGACAGAAGGGTTTTGTTTTCCCTCTTGCATTCTGTGAAGAAAAAGAAAATAAAACTTATAGCAGGTTTATCAGATCACAGAATCACAGGTTTGGGTTGCAAGGGACCTTAAAATTCATCTCATTCCAACACCTTGCCATGGGCAGGGACACCTTCCATTAGACCAGGTTGCTCTAAGCCCCATGCCCCATTCAACCTGGCCAACCTGCCCCCAGGAATGGGGCAGCCACAGCTTCTCAGGGCAACCTGTGCCTCCCCACCCTCACAGCCAAGAATTTCTGCTGAAAACCTCATGTAAACCAGCCCTCACTCAGGTAAAGACCATTCTCCCTTGCCCTGTCCCTCCAATGCCTTGTCCCAAGTCTCTCTCCAGCTCTCCTGGACCCCCTTTAGGCCCTGGAAGGGGCTCTGAGGTCTCCCTGGAGTATTCTCTTGTGCAGGTGAACATCCACAGCTCTCCCAGCCTGGCTCCAGAGCAGAGGGGCTCCAGCCTTGGAGCATCTTTTTGAGTTCCTCTGGACTTGCTCCAGCAGCTCCATGTCTTTCTGTTTTTGGGGGCCCCAGTACTGGAGGCAGCTCTGGAGATGGGAGTCTCACAAGAGTGGAGCAGAGGAGCAGAATCCCTCCCTTTAACTCCTTCCCACACTCCTTTGGGTGCAGCTCAGGACATGGTTGTTTTCTAGGATTCCATTAACAGACCTATAAGAACATTTGGAAGGAGGGAGAAACCTTGATGTAAGAATCATGAATGTGCTAAATCACCTAGAAACATATATTGCAACAGTTTTGTGAGCATTAAAAGCATGTTACATATTTAATGTATTTCTCAGTTCCGAAGTCTGACTTTTTACCAAATGGCTTTGATTGGCCAAGGAGATTTCCGAGGAGATGGGTCAACTTCTGTGATTAGCTCTGCTCATTCAAAATTGCCGTTTAGATATTCTGAACTGTCACATTGCATCTTAGCATGAAAATACACTTTTGCCCTTTCCCATAAATCTTGAATTACATTATAAGACAGCTCAAAATTATTCAGTATCAGCTTCTTCCTTGTTCTTCTTTTCCTTGTATTTATTTGTTTATATCCTGATAATAACTTCCTTGGGGCATTATATAGGCAAGACATGTATTTTGACCTCCTCCTTTCCCCAGGAGTGTAATTGCCTTGTGGTAATTATAAAACGTCGTCTGTTATTATGAAGGTGCCTTATTGCTCAAACACATCAGGGATATCTGATAATGTAATTACTTCACCTTATAAAGCTGTTATAAATCATGCGTGGGGAACACTTTTTTTATATTAAAGCTGTCTGAAGAATTATCACATTGCATGGAATGCGGATAGCACAGTATGGCTAACGTTGTGTTTTGTAGGCCCATGGTAAGCAACTGCCATATTAAAATATTTAACATGAAAAATTAAAGAAAACACATTCAGAAAGTATGACTTCTTTATTAAGGTTTAGGAGAACAGATTACCAGCTAAGTGGGCATATTTCAACTTGCGCCTTCTGAGGCATGAATAACTGCTGTGGATTTGTGTCTTTCTTGGTTGTCTTTTTTTTTTTCCCTTGACTTTTCCTCTTCCTCCTCTAACTTCCCAGTTTCCCTGAGTGCAGTATAATTGTTATAAAAGCAAATCAATAAGCACTTGAAACATTGGTCGTTGTACAAAGAATTGTGCTTCTATTGGACATCACTTTAATAACATCTAATGATTATTTCTCCCTCTTTCAACTTCTGAGGTTTCCCGGCACTTTATTGATTAGAGCCCATGACAGAGTTCAGATTATAATTAAAAATCATCAATGAGCAAACAGAATGCAGTTCTACTTAGCAATCATCTGAACAGATAATCACTAGGTAAGGTGATGTGACCACAAAATATTTCCAATAGATCCAGGTAGAGAATAATTGAAAGTCACTTGATGGGTCACATTTCAGTAGGGCTTCACTAAATCTCAAATAAAGGCTTTTGTATCCTAAGTAAATATAAAGTGCTAAATAGGTAAATATCCTAAATAAATAGGTAGGTCTAAATCCAACTCTCTCACAACCAGGGCTCTTGACTAGTAAAATCATGGAATAGTTTGGGTGGAAGGTACCTTAAAACTCATCCCATTCCATCCTCTGCCATGAGCAGGGTCACCTTCCACTATCCCAGATGGCTTCAAACCCTGCCAACCTGGCTTTGGACAATTTCAGGTATGAAGCAGTCACAGCTTCTCCAGGAAACCTGTTCCAGGGCCCCAACAACTCTCACAGTAATTTTTTTTTCCTAATATTTAAGAAACATTTCTCCTCTTTCAGTCCTTAGTCCTGTCACTACAGTTTCTGTCCAGCTTTCCTGTAGGCCCCTTCTAGATCCTGAAAGGTGCTGTAAGGTGTCCACATTTCTTCTCTTCTGCAGGCTGAACAGCCCCAACTTCCTCATCCTGTCTTCATAGAGCCAGTGCTCCCATCCTGTTATCAAATTCATTACCTCCTCAGCAGGGCTTGCTCCAAAAATTCTGTGTCTTTCTCCCATTGGGGGCGCCAGATCTGAACACAATACTCTAGGGGGGGTTTCAGACGAGCAAAGTGACAAAATCATCTCGTACTAGCTGTCCACATTCCTTTGGATACAGCCCAGGATACATTTGGCTTTCATTTGGGTCCGAGTGCACGCAGCTGCCTCATGAGTTTTTCATCAACTATTATCCACAAATTTTGCTCTGTAGGGTTGTGCTCAATAAACTGTTACCGTGGTGGACAAAGTTTTGAGATTTTTGGCTTGAGGGTGGCACTATACTCCTCCAGTATTTGGTCAAAAAATGCAAGACTAGATCTATCAATGTGAGAGGAAAGGACATAAAGCACTAAAACCAGGGAGAGAATCTCCTTTGGATGCTACTGGCAGTGTATGCTTCTGGAGGTTTGACCTTGAGGGCAACCCAGCATTCACTTATTATCTGTGCCCAGTTTGCACATTAAAGAAGCAGGTGCTGTTTTCAGGAAGGGACAAAGTGAAATGTTTGTTACGAAATTCTCCTGTGGAGCTAGGATGAAGTAAGGGGAAACCAGGAAGAAGACTTAGAGGCCTGTGGTTGGATAGGGAGGGCAAGAATAAGCATCAGTTCAAGTACTTGGATTTGAAATATAAACACATCAGAAAGGTTCTGACCAAATTCAGCTACAAATTTACTTGGCAAACTGATATTTACACCACTAAGTATATGGAAGCAATATAATTTAATGAGAAGGAGTAGATAAAGTTTCTAGAGACTTGAACTCTTTCACACCTGCTACTTTATGCTCTTTTTCTTTACCCATTACTTTTTTCCATATTCAGTGAACACATCGCAAAGTTAAATCCTGGGTACCACAATGTGTACTAGATCTTTTATACCAAACAGATATTTTTTTTGCCTATATTTCAAAGGCTGCATTTTAAGAGCTGGAAGCCCTAAGAATTGTCCACTCTTTCATCCAGCATTCTATACAAGCTGATTTAGAGGATGCACTGGGAATTGTTGTATGGCTTCAGCTTTGTCATAATATGCCAAAAATCTCATCTATAATTCCTTCTGGTTGTTAAACTTGCATCAAGCTAAATCGTTAAACAAATAGAAGATAAGATGGTGCTTTTAATTTTATGGCCTGCCTATGGTACTCTCTGTCCTCTCCAATTCAGAGGATGCTCCAGGTAAATCTGTGGAATGGAGCTGAGGGAATCCCATCTTCCTCACAATACATTCAACCCCTCTGGGAAATCCTGTTGGGTGCCTTTACGTGAATCACTCTTCAAACCAGTCAGTTTGCTGTGGGTCTACTTTGCACTTCATCTGAAGAACTGAACAAAATGTTTTCTTAAAAGGTAGGACAGTTATCTTTTATTGTGAGGAAATAAAATATATGTGACTCACTATCAGTCTTCATATACCCTTTCCTGAGCTTTCATGAATTATTTACACACTCATTTTCAGGAACATTAAAACAAGTCAGTAGCCCACTTAATTTTAACCCATTTTTTCCTCGCTGTTTACTATGCATTGCCTGGTATCAGTGGCTTGCTAACATTTTCAACCTCTGGTGTGTCCAGTGTGGAATGCCACAGCCAGGAGCCATCCTGTGCCATAATCCCAGTAGCAGAGCCTCCCTGACCTTCTAGGAGTTCTCTACATGTTCAAACTGTGAAAGGTTACTCCCCATCATTATCCTGATAATCAATAAATGGATGAAAAATGTCCATGTAATGCAGACCTCACTATAGGATACTTAGACCTTTTAATTGCTAGTTGTATATGAAAAAGTGCATTTAGTGTCTCTTTTCTCAGTTTCTGTGTGATCATTCGCTCACTTTTTTTTTCTGGTTTAGACTGATTAACATGGAATTAGGTATGAAGAACAATTTTTTCTTTTCTACAGCAGTCTTCTTGAAGTGCTTCACTGAGGAATTTCTATTTCTGGTAAATGGCATGTGTGCACATCTGGGCTTGAAATCTGCCTTCAGGGGCCTCCTCTTTGTCCAGGCACATGCTAAAAAAGAGCAACGTGCAAGACCTTCTTCTCAAATGGTTGCTGCACTCTGCTGGCCATCCTTGATGTGCCACAGAAAGCTTGTGTTTATTTGGAAAGTATGAAAACAAGGATATATGTGCAAATGCAAATGTAGGAATAAACAGCACCTGTTCTTCCCCATATATATTATCATTAACCATTCAGTTTCAAGTGAGAAATTGCTGTGAGGATGTGGAGCTGAATCTGTGAGTCCATCTGATAAGGCTTGTACTTCCTGTCCCATGGGGATAGAAGGGGTGCCTCAGACAGATCATCATACTTGCATCTATTCAAGATGGAATCACAAGCAGTGTCAGGAGAGGAGCACTCAATGCATGACAGTTTGGGGTAGCTGATCACAGAATCACAGAATGGGCATGGCTGGAAGGGATCTCAGTGGGTCATCTGGTCCCACCTCCCTGCTCTAGCAGGATCATCCCAGAGCACAAGGCACAGGATTGTGTCCAGAAGGGTTGGAATATCCTCAGTGAGGGTGACTCCATAGTCTCTCTGTACAATCTCTCCCAGTGCTCAATCATTGCCCAGGCACAGAAGTTCTTTCTCATGTCCAGGTGGAACTTCCTGGACACAATTTTCCATTGTCTCCTCTTCTGTTTCTGGGCACCAAGGAGAAGGGGAGTCAGCAGAGTGGTCTCATAGGACAAACTTCCTCTCTGTTTACATATCAGAAAAGAGGAAAATCCTGTAAGAGCAGAAAGCATGAAACAAAACCCAGCATGCAATCTCTCATTTATTTTACCAGAATAAATTCTAGCTTAATATCTCCCACATTGCCACCTTTCTTCAGATAATATTTGGGTGCTTGTAAAATTCTCCTCTGAGTTGAACCCATGTCCTCTTACATTACAGCTCAGTCTAGGAAATACTAGTAGGACGTACCTCATTGTACTTTTAATTTTTTGTGGCAAAACTACACTTTACTGATGCAGAATCTTACCAATAACTGACACAGTGCTATCAATTAACATTTACTGTGTCTATAGGCTCCTGCTGAGTTTGACATGTTGGCTGCTATGTTAGCTATGGAGCTACTATTCTCCAATTAGAATGCATGTTGAGACGAAAAAGTTTGAGTATAATGGGTCAGCATTTGGTTTTCCCCAACAGAATTCAAAATGCTGTGCAGATTTAAGGCTGTACCGCTGAACTATCCCTTGTCAATATTGTGTAGCCTTACACAGTGATAGTAAACAACTGTGGTACACTGTCTACGCTGCTGGCATTTTTCATCCATCTGTTCTTCCTGTGCTCTGAGAAGGTCAGGTGTGATCCTGGTCCAGTCCAAAGTGAACAAAGCTACACTAGTCCTGCAGTGATACTGAAGTGATGAGAAAAGCTAGACAGACACCAAGGAGGGCAGTTGATTGTAGATATCTTACATCATTACCTTAGGACTAGCTTTGTGGTCATATTTCCACTCCCAAAATTTCACTGCACACATGTCAGAATAATGCTTTGTCTCTTTTCATCTAGAAACAGTGTTCTTCACATTCCAGGCCAGACCAGATGATGGTATTCATGTTGGTTTTACTAAGATTGAGAGTGGTCTTTATGAGACACTGCACAAAGTTGTAAAGTCGTAGGAGACATACAAAATATTGCTGAATACAAGTGCCATGTGTAACCCTTTGGAGTGCCAGATATCTCAAGTGATACTTGCAGCAAATAATCCTGTGCTTGCAGAGTTTTCAGTTGAGGACAAATGAAAGGAATTCTTAGGTGGCCTTTGGTGTAAAGCAGTTTTATTTACTCCTTTAACAACATAACACACTTCCTTTGTATGTATGTTCTCACTGATGATTCCAGAATGCCTCTGAAATGTGGCACTTGCTGATACATTCATAAAAGTATAGAATCATAGAGGGGTTTGTGTTGGAAGGGACATCCAGCCATCTAAAGGCTATCTATTCCATCCTCCATTGAGCAGGGACATCTTCAACTTCAGTTCTTGTGTGTCATGACCAAGCTCTGATCAGTTTGTTCTCTCTTGGGTTGCTCTAGTCAACAGCATGAACCTTCCCAGATGAGTCTTATCCTTCTGAAGGAGTGAAGATTTGCACTGTTACTTGCACTGTTCACTAAATGTTCAGAAGAAGCTCAATAACCTCTGTTAAGGACTCAATCAGTAGCTGAAAGTCAAGGACAAAAAGAGTACACAAAGAAAGATATCAGGACAGGAGTCTACAAGTTTCATGCTGAAAATGTATTGGTGCCCTGCCTCGCCTGGAGTCAATGGGATTTGACAAGAATTTGAAAGAAACAAGAATGACAAGAACATCCTGACCACACAGCTCAGTTAGAAAATCTGCAGTGCACCTTCTCTAGAGTTTCTTTTCCTGTTCTTATTTTCTGGATGGTGCAAAGGATTGAAGATCTACAACCTAAGTACGGTTGTCACTAAAAACACCAAGTGTTGTAAGCAATGAGTCTCTCAATTCCCATGTTTGAAAGCCTGAAAGTCTGAGCTGTTTTGTTTTTTTGCCTTTTTTTTTCCTCTCTCACTACCCTTGAGATATCTAAGTCCTTGTGCAAATTTGGTGAAGAATATAAAATACATTTGAAATTCACTATTCATCCAACTAGAAACTAGCAGAACAGCAACACATGTGAGATTTGGGAGATCCTATTTTCCAGAAAACTGAAAAATATTCAGCAGAACAAAGCACATTTTTGCTATCAAAGCAAAGTAGTTTAGTCTATATGCCCGTGCGTGTATGTCACTTGAAATTATAGGTGAGCCAAATTAGCCATAAATTATCTGGCTGGTCAGTGAACCACAGGGGCTGGCATTTCCCAGATGCCATGAATATTTTCGCATTCACTTCACTTTCATTTTATTTAAAATAAACTACTTGACATCTAAAATGACTGAGGCTATTGCAGATAAAAAAAATATACACTTAGAGTGTAAAGTCTTGTGCCTATTCTTGCTATTTTTGTCAGCCTGTAAAAGGAAGTGCTCTGATTGATATAAACTATTATGACACACATGAAAAAAAAGGTATTAGAGATTGAACGAGGTGCATTGTTGCTGATTATTCACCCATTACTCTAATATATTGAGCAAGTACCTCATCTTGAAATAATACTTTTAAGCCTGATATAATTCTACTGATATCAGTGTGAAATTTTTTATTTCCATGGCTGTTGGATCAGACCTTAATGAAATTGTAAAAGCTCCCCATTTGTTTAAGATATGCTCAGAAGCAAATCAAAGCAAGAGGCTTCCCTAAATTCTTTACAAAAAGCCTAATAAGCAGCATAGACGAAGTCAAAACTCTGCACAGCCACTTCCCTTTGTGGTCTCTAATAATAATATATTTGTGAATAATCCGTAATTAAATGAGAAGAGCATAACATTAATTATTTCACTAGATTGTTAATCAGCAGGGTATTTTGTGCCCCCCTCCTCCTAGTAGCTAACCTGTCAGGGTCTAATAATTGTTGCCATGAACAGGGTTGGGTTAAGGTCCCTGAGGAATGCCAATTCTCTTGTTCCATTAGTGAGAGCACATATAGATCATTTTCAGTACTAATCTAGGGCTAAAATCAATTATGTCTCTTGTATTTAAAAATTAAATTGACTCACCATGGGAGTAGGATAAAGGGAAAAAATACATTCCTCCTATTATGTGTAATTACAATTGTAAAACATTTTCCTTCGAAATGTAATTGCTGCCTATAGAGACTAAAGCTGGAGAGCTTAAACTGTTTAGCTGACGCATTCAGTTGTCTTTCAGGTTTTCCTCTGGATTATTTAACTTGCTGAAACAGTGTTATACACTTGACTTTTAAAGGTTCTCAGAAACAGCTCAGGGTTTAAGAAAAACAAAAAGAGGACTGTAAAATGAATTATTCTTATCATCTTATTAAAAGTGTGATGAGAGTAATTTATTCTTATATATATACTCCTTTTTAGGAAGAAAAATGATCAATTACCTGTAGCCTAAGAATTTCCATTTTCCCAAATACTGTATAGCTTTCTGCCTATATCTGGCTTTTCTTTTCATTATTGGGTTCTTATGAGGCCTTCAAGAGTAGTTAATCAAAGCTATGCAATATATATGACCTGCCACTCAGGGACAAAGCTTTGAAGGTCACCAAAGAGTGTAGCATTGGTCCTTTCCTGTGCTGGGCAGGAACACAGTGAAGATCATATGGTTCTACAGAATCGCCATGTAAGATATGGCACAGATACTCCACTCTGGGGCCAGGCAGCAATCCCACAACACTCTTTATTATCAATTTTAGATTTTGTGCATTCTGTCTTGTTAGTACCAGGTCTGTGCAGCCACCAGCTATATATGCTACAGAATAAGTTCTTTATACCATAAGGAACTGCTGATGAGGAAACTTCTCTTCCTGTTTACAAATATATATAGATCTCTGAAAGAATCTTGAGTAGCAACAGTACAGAAATAACCTGCATCACTCGCCATGCAAAGCACGTCCTGATCTTATGGAAGATTTGTACAATATCTTCACCTTCCCTATACCAGTTAAAAACCCAGAATATAATTTTGAGGAGGACAGTACCCCTATCTTCATGGGCAATTTTCAAGCTCCCATTGTTTTTTGCCAGTTTTAGAACCCCTAGAACACTAAGATGAACGGTTTTGAGGAGTACAATCAAAAAGTGTGTGTGTTTTAATTTTGTTTCTTATTGCATTATTCATCAAGCCTAGTTATATGCACATTATGGATGTGAATGGCTTTCTATACAGTTGCAGGGATGATGCTTTCTGGACAGCTCATTATTCATGTAGTTTATTTGCCATGTTTAAAAGTAACCTCTGACCTGTGGGTTCTATAACGATTGATTAGTCATTTATTAAGACATCTAACAATCCATTATTCATCTTCCATAAATTATTTATAAGTGTGCCTCTTATTTGATGCATGACTGCTATATTTAGAGTACATGAATAAGTCAGGAAAAGCTAACTCCTGCAGTGTCCTAACATTGATAAATGTTGTATCAATAGCCAGATGATGTAATCTTTATTAATCCAATGGTAATTTTTGTTCAGGGTAATATTTAGCATTAAAACAATGAAGAATTTCACCTCTGTGCCTTGCAAGCCAACCAGACAAGTTATTTTAAATTGTTTTTTAAAATAGAGAAGTCCATCTTTTTGGTCACCTGAGTGAAAATAAACACTAACCTTTGATTTGTGTGAAATTAATTCTCTGTTTTCCAGGCACTGGCAAATTCTATTTCTTCACAAATTTTCTACACAGACATGAAAAGGTATTTACATTTTTCATAGCTGTGTGAAAAGGTGGAACTGAATCACAAGCATGCTGAAAATCCATGGTTGGTTTGACTTCAGCCTGGTTTAATAAACTCAATTTTTTGAGGCTCATGAAGGATTAATGAATGTGAGATGGAAATGGTTGTGCTGGTGGGAAGCCAACAAACTTCTGGGCGTTCATCTAATTTCTGTTCTGTCTTGTCCTGTCTTATCTTACCTTATTCTGACTCATCATGTAATGCCTGCGTCAAATGACTTTATGTATTTTTCTGAGTTTTACTCACACCATGTCAGGTAAAAAAAGTTCCTTTTTTTTTTTTTTTGTTAATTTCTATTTGATAATAATATACCCATTCCCAAGCCCTTTTCAGAGCAGAGTAAATCTAAGATCCAAGAAACAGTCTTTGCACTTGAAGAAAAAGCGTGGTGGGTACTGGTTTTTCCCAGATCATTACTTTTATTTCAACTATTTCTTTAATTGAAGAAAGAGGTTGTGAAGTAGTGACTACCACTCTTAGATAACATGTGACAGACCTTGAGAAATCCAAAAGTAAATATCAGAGCACTGAACGGCATTGTTTATTGTATGACAAGCGCACAGAGAGAGCTTGGTGGACTCACAGTTCTGATACAACTGGAATCACTTTAAAAACTGGACATACAACAATGATTTATTTTAATTAGAATTAATTTACAGAAGTATGAAGTGATTGGACAAGGGGAAATGGCTTCAAACTCACAGAGAGTAGGTTTAGATTGGATATCAGGAAGAAATTCTTTCCTGTGTGAGTGCTGAGGCCTCGGTACAGATTTCCCACAGAAGCTCTGTCTGTCCCATCCCTGGAAATGTTCCAGGCCAGCCTGGGATAGTGGAAGGTGTTCCTGTCCATGGCAGGGTGGTGAAATTAGATGGTTTCAAAGGTCCCTTCCAACCCAAGCCTTTCTATGATTTTATGAAGTGTTCCAAATTTTCACAGCTGGAAAGTGACAGAGGTGTTTCAAAGCCCAGGAGAAATCAGAAAGCACCATCATTGCTTGAAAAAATCTACATTTTACACCAGGTAGATACTACAAGGCACAAAAGAACTGCATTTTGTGCTACATTCTTTTACTAACTGTTGCCATTAATAAGATACAGCCTCTTAAAAATCAGAAGGAACAGAGAAGAGCCCAAATATAAAAGGGCAAAGAAATGAGAGATATCCTCTCTTCCTTCACCCACAGGTGGCCAGTTTGTTTGAAGTCTGACCCAGCTGGGCTTGCAAGACAATGGGGAATATTGCACTGCCTCCACATCCTCTGCAGATAATCATCACTCTCCATTACTGCCAATATACAAGTGCCAAAATAGATATTACGCAAATATAAGCTTTAGAAATGCAGGCAGGCAGACAGAAAGAGTGTGACACTCTCGGTCAGCAGGAAGCCATTTTAGAACTCGCACAGTTTAAACAATTATTTTAAATCCCTTCTCACTATAACTGGTGCATAGAATGATAAAAGAGTGAGTGTACCTGGGTGTCTTTCATGGATTATTTCTTTTTGTTCACCCCCACCACAGAAATAAGAAGCAACATGTTCCAGTGACATCTGACTCCTTTGATACCTTTAAATGCTTCCTCAGACAATACATTATTGTATTTGTAACATTTTCCCTGTGGTTCCCACAGCAGCTCCAAAAACATTGCAGTTTGTTGACAAAACAAATGAGCCTGAGACATTATGATGAAGGACACTCTTCCCAGGAGTTTTCATCCAGAAAGGATCACTGCAGTAGCCATAGACAAGCTGTTTAAAGCAGAGGCAAGATAAGAATTCTGGACAATTTGATCGGCTATACACAAGGACTCAGAATCTTATTTGACTGCAAAATATCTAATCGACCTTGAAGCTGAAACAACTTGTCAGGGGATCTGTTGCCTCAATTGCTCTCTGTCAGTTCTTCAGCTAGCTCTTCCTTTCAGATTCCGGCTAAAAAAACCCTGACTGGTGGAAGTGTGATAGCACTGGGCCAGGTGAAAAGGACTGGATATTCAGATAGGAGAAAAGTGTATCCACAGTATTTGCTTTAATTTTTGCATTACATTTTATGCAAAATCTAGTGACAGCTACTGAATCGAAATATATGCAAAACATGAAAAGGAAGTTAAAAAAATCTCAAAAGAAATGCTGTGGCAAAAGGTGGTCAGGCTTATTACACATGGATTTAAATGAATAAGTAATTAATACAAAGACATTTGTGATTATGGAACAATACACAAAGCTAGAGGTAATTTCAGTTAACTTTGCAACAGAATCTGAGGTGTTATTTACAATATACAATATACCACTGCATGGATTAGCTTAATTTCACAAGATTTTTTTGAGATTTTGTGTATATGGCTGCTGGGTACTTCAGGTGTCTCCTTTCATCCTTGCAAAAGTAGGAATATTCATATATCACTCCTGTGGTCTGATAGACCACTGGTTTTAGCACTCTGGAACCCTTTTTTACCCTGGCCCAAGATTTTAACACAGGAAGATCAAAAATTTCCAAAATGTTCTTTTCCATGGCATTTTTATCTTCACTGATACAGGTTTCAATAACTCTCACTTTAACACTTGCTGAAATTATATGTTGTCCTACCTGTCAGAGATGTCAAGTATGCATCATTTCTTCTTTCTCAGCAGCAGTCTCAGGAAGACTGAGGAAGAATGTGTGACCAGTATCAGTACCCCCAAGATATCTTCTCTAGACTAAATAACCTGAATCCCTTCAATCTTTCTGCTTAGGCCATTTTTCCAGAGCCCTTCTGACATCCCTTCCTGATTATGTTTTCTGAATACTCAGACCATGCTTTTCTTGAAATGATGTGTTCAAAACTGCCCAAGAGCCTGCAGATAGTAGAAGACATCCTATCAGTATTAATATTGTTTAATTTTGATAATTAAAAAGTACCCTTATGACATAAAGAATTGATTAATCTACTGCAGAGAAGTTTCTTTTTCCTGTCCCAAAACCAAGGAAGCTGCACAATGTCAAGCATTTTAATAACAGAAATTAGTTTAACTTGAAATAAAAAATTGAGTCCATCCACTAAGGTATTCCTTCAAATCTACTTAAAATTTTTAAATGGCGTAACCATTTATAAATTGTCAAATTGACCCTAGTAAGAGTATGAAGAATGCAGTGTACTTAGATACCCAGCTTCCAAATGCTTGAATAGAGGTAAGGTGAGATTTACCTTTAGTCACTGCTTTAGCCACTGTGGTTTTTTCTGTGGTATTGCAGACCAGCAGAAAATACCTGGACACTTCCATGTACCAAAACAAATTTTCTTCCCTAATCTCCATTGTTTGGTTTTTTCTGATTTTTTACAAGGAACTCCAAGAGGTGAAACTCATGTTTAAGTTACTATATCTTAATTACTACCACACATCCTCTGAGCCACAATCCATTGTCTGAGAAACTTGGTCCATTGGAAGGTGTCCCTGTTCATGACGGAGGGCTTGAAATGTGATGGTCTTTAATGTCCCTTCTAACCAAAGACATTCTATGATTCTGTAATCATATGATGATAGTCTTAACTGCAGCACATAAGAAGTAAATTAATTTACCACATATGGGAAAGAGTTAATCCCAGTTGAAGAACTTTAAATGTGCTGATGTTAAAACCTGTATATAAGGTATAGGCAACAAGTTTAAATTACAGAACAAGGATCCCCTAAAATGAAGAGACTTTGTCAAAAGCCTTATATAAAAGAAGGTTCTATTTCCTGAAGTTATTCTTCCCCTGTGTTTTTCATTGTTCCAAGGAAACAGCTAAAAGATAACAGTCGACCAATTAGCAAATTAATTTTGGTAATAAAAGTCGTTTGGTATTAGTGGTTAGTCACAATAACTCCCACTTAATGACATCATTGCTATGACATGTCTTTGTATTAAATTCAGATACCATCAAAGGGAACATGGTCACCTACTTTTTTCTCATTAGGGTAAATTGTGGAGGCAGTCAGGGCACTATAATCTCTGAAAGCTAGTACAGTTTTCTAGACTAAACAGTTTTCCAAACTAAACAGGGTGTCTGCCACCTAATCCTTACATGATTGCTTTTCAAACAGAGGAAGAGACTGCACCTTAAGTAATGTTAAGAAAATTATTTTTGAGGAGGGATAGTGCTTGTAGTGAAAGAATAAGAAAACTTCTTTCTCCATCTGAAAGTAGTTCAAGAGATTTCCTTTGGGATGCCTAACCACCTATGTCCAGATATGATCATTCAGGTTTCTCCCTTGAAAATTTGATTGGTAAGAGATGTCCAACAACATACAATTAATGACCTACAAATTTAAAGTTATCTGATGGATTTTCAACCTTTAAAAATGCATAGAAATAACAGGAAACACCCATGCCCTCTCTAGTCTGGCAGCCAAAGTCAGACCAGAAAGCAACTGCATTTGAAGTATATTGTCTCTTTTAAGGAGCCCTTATGGGGAACTTTAACAGACTGGTAAATTGTTCATGGACTAGTATGACCACTATTTCAACACTATATGTTTTATAAGAAATAAGCAACATGAAGATTACATTTCTGAAAAATCCCCTTCAGGAGTAGAGTTTTGCTATTCCAGTAGTGGAGTAGAAACCAGTGCTGGCCATGGAGCATCACAGTCGGAGTTATGGGAGTCAGAGCTTCTACTGCAAGACTATGATCTTTAAGAGGTGCAACTGCACTGCAGTGGGTACACTTTGCCTCTGAAAGCCACAGAGACCCTCCTGTAGCTGAACCCTGCTGAGATTTCTGTGTGTGAATTGAAGCACAAAAGCTATACAAAGGGACTGAGAGACTTTAGAAATATAAGCAGGAAAGAGTGAAAAGAGATTCAGCCTGGAACAGTGGAAAAAACCTACCATCTAATGCCTCTGGAGAGAGGTGTGTAAAGAGGTAATCTGAAGCAGACATTTGGCAAACGGAAGATGTGATATTTAGGTTGCAACAGTGAAGGAAACCTGTGGGGTGATAATGGGCCATTTCTCTGGTAGTAAAACATAGGCAAAGGGAATAGCAGAGTGTGAATGTGCTTTTGAGTGTCCTTCAAGGGAACATGACATCATGGCTCAGAGAGGAGTCACAAGTTGTGTCACTCTGCCATGTTGGGATTATAATGATCCAAAACTATTGTTATAACAAAAAGAATGGGGACAAATAGTTGTTTTGAGAAAAAAAAAAAACCAAAAAACTGAAAAGCAGAAAGTGTCTTGGGGAGAAGTGTCTGATCAGACAATCAAGAAGCAAGAGGGGGAATAATAATTGTCAGCACAATGTGGAAAGCTGTTGGTACTGTGAAGGAAGGAGAATTATTAAGGATGGTCTAGGGGGACCAGGCAGGAGAAATAGAAGAAACTAAGCACACACAAAAAAAATTAGGCTGAATGAAGCAATTAACAGTTCTTAATAGAGAAGTCTATTAGATGAGGAAATGTTCTCCTAAGAGACACCGCTGTAAGCTCTTCAGTGCAGGCACCATGACTGCTTATATGTTTGCACTGCACCCAGCACAGTTGGGATCCTGATCTTTATTTGATCCTGTGGGTTCTGCGGCAATAGAAATAACAAACAGCAATAATTACACACTGTGGTAGAGCCGTAGGGGACACGCACTGAGGCTGAGCTCTCCTCTTTGCTACACTCAGCTGAGGTCAATGGGATTGTTTGGATACAGGCTGGTGGTGCTAACAGGACCATTTTGCCTGGTTCATCTGTAAAAATTGAATATGCATGGTTTCTGCCCCCAAATCTACCTAATTATTCTTTGTTGTAGAGGCATGCTGGCTGGACATTGTCCAGTTACACAATGGGGAATATTTCATGACCAAAGAACTCATGTGGTAAGGATCACTGGTAGATGTGCAGAGACAGGGCCTGGAATGCCAGCAAGTGTTTCTTCAGAGCAATAAAATTTCCTAGAAGCTGCAAAGCAGAAATTAGCTCCTTCAGGACTGAGAGGGTACAGCCTTTCTTCCCCATCACCTGCATTTCAAATAAAACATTGTTGAGTATCTGATTCCTTTGTCAACAGACAGGAGGGAATTAAGAGAGCAGACCCTGAGATAAGTCCTTTCACTCCTGTAGGAGCAAGGATCCTAGAGACCATGCAGACAAGGCACCCTGGCAGTGCAGAGCTTGGGAGCAGTGGGTTGGAGACATTTCTGTGGTAGATTACACAGAGATGATAGCCTTCACTGACAAGAACATGGTACTTTTCTCTCTAAAATGCTGCCTTGTTTTCCTCTGGATGCATTATGATTGTTATTGTTATTATTATTATTATTATTACTCTTTTAATGGCTTAAAGCTAAAAAGAACTTGGGCTTGTCAGAAAACTGAGCAACTGATGAAATAGCAGTTGATGACAGCAGTCCAATCCTAATAATTTCCTGTCTTACTTTGTTGGTATTGTGGTGTACTTTAGTAAAATGACTGCAATAAGTGATGCATTTTCCTTCAGCTTTATCCCTGACTTTTGTGCATCTGAGAAAGACCCAGCAGTGGGTTTGTCAGATAAAGTGTCAGGAACTACCATTATGAAATGCAGAAAGTCAATTTGAATGTCAACAGGAAAGGCATGGGATGCAAGCTTTAAAGAGCTCCACTTTTAGAAAATGAGGGCACCACATCGTATATCCCTGACTAACTGCTCATGTTTCAAGCTGTAGAAGAATGCCACAATTTGATGGCTTTTTATTTCACATTGATTTTTGTTATTTTAGACCACAGAACTCCCCAAGCTTCTTGCTGAAGTCAGAAGCAAAGGCTGCCCAAAACTCATGAATTCTGTGAACATCCAAATTTTATGGTGTAAGGTTTCTCATTTGTTTGGAAATAAACTGCATTCTGTCATTATTAGAGGGGAAAAAGTCCAGCTGGCATATGGTATTACGTAATACTAATTTTTTTTTTTAAGAGAAAGTTACTGGGCAGAAATGAAAGAATTGTTGTCTTACTTTTTGAGGCTGTAAACATAGTGAGTGGAGAGATGAAGTAAGCTGTCTGGATTATACGAGTCATGGGACACCACTTCAGCTTGGCTTCGGTCTTTTTGATAAATCACCAGAAAGAAAAGAAAAAATAATGAACAACAAATGGTGTTAAAATCGATCACTAAACCCAGTGAAGTTCTCTGCATCTTACTTAGCCCAAATCATGTTGTGATACTGGAGAGATGTATCATACATAATGATCTGCCTTAGGAGGAGGCAGATACATACAAGTCATTGATTAAACAATGGTTTTTATCATTAATGCTGAAACCAATACCAAAGTGAGCACCTTCATTCCTGACTCAGAGATGATGCTCTGGCTCCTGGGTTTTCAAATCAGACATGTGATCATAAAGGAGTCACATTTATGCAGTGTTTTATGTCTCTGCTTACCTGTATGTCCCACAAATACCCGTCTCCTGCAGTGCTGCCACTCAGTAACTTCCAAGCTCTGGTTTCCTTCCTGACATCAGCCCTGTGTTTCCATCATTTCCTCTCACTGCCTCCACAAAACAGACACTGTTGAGGCATGATTCATCCACATTTGAAATGTCTGTTTTAGGATGGGGTGAATCATGCTTGTTTCTCTCCATTGACTATAAAGGGAGACAAGGGTGACTAATCGAGATGTAGATGTCTGTAGTGCAGACATCTAGCATTAAATGAGATGAATACCACTCTCAGAGCCAGCTCATGTCTGACAGAAATGGTGACAGCCAGCTGGGTCCACCAGAGCTTTGGCTCTGGCACAGCAGTATGTGAAAGAAAACTGCTTCCAATGCTATTTCAAGACCAGATAACCCTCTTATGGTGTTCAGAGCCCAAGTTAATTAACACAGAGGACACAAGCCAGCCCCATGCAGAACCAGGGAATCTCTGCATGTTTCTCTTGAATTAAGTTTGGTACAGGGACAAAGCATAGTGACTCGGGTTTAGCATCATTTTTGTGCTCAACCATAGCACCGATCTTGCTGTGCTTGAGCTAGCTCCATGCAGAGATTCTTGTGGATGTCTTCCCATGTTTTAAAGCAGCAGTGATGCTCAATGCATTTCCACAGCAAATCATCTGTAAAGTCACACTTTCTTCTTGAATCTGTAGAAAATTTATAGAAACGGATTTTGTGACAATATCCTGAAGTCTGGAGGCATTAATTCTTTTAATGCCCATTTTCTCTGTTATTTATTTATATTGTGACAGGTCTTATTATATAAAATTCCTGTCTGAATAGCCTGAATGGTCCAGTTTTAAAATCATTTACCCTCAGAGAAATAATCTTCTTTCATTTCTTTCCCTGTGAGAGAAAGAAATACTACAGGTAATTCGGCTAGTCACAACCAGAATATTACTTTCTACATGAAACCCAAGAAAACTTAAAGTAGATTGTTTGGGTATGTAATAAAATCACTGAGATTGTGTAATGACTGAGAAATAGTCACCTCTAATCTCTTCTTAGGGTCCACAGACTCATTAGCTGGACTAAAGGACTGCAAAACATGATGATTTCTAATTGTGTAGTTACTGGGGTAATGACTTTTCCATCTTACTTGTACATCATCTAGTGCTGAAAGTATGCAAGCTGAATTTCAGGGATGCCAGAACATCACAGAATTGTCTAAAAAAAAGTATTACCTCCATTTCCAGAGAACATAATTTCGTTCCTGAAACTCTCTTTGTCATAAGACCTCATCTTAATCAAGCTTTTGAGGGAACTGAAAAATCCACAGATAAAATTTACAAGGAAAAAAACCAACACCAAACATACACACACAGACACTTCACACATACACACACACACACACACACACACACACACACACACACACACACAAAAAAGAAAAAAAGAAAAAAAAAAAGGAAAAAAAGTCAAATTCATAACAAATACATACCCCTACTCAACAGTAAATGCCATTTTTAAAATATGATCTTTTGGCAGCTGTTTACCTCCATAATTTTGAACAGTATTACTGCCTAAACATATAACTTGCCCAAGAGTGAACACTGAATTTTGAAAAAGTGATAGAACTAAAATCTTCTTTGTGTATTCTGTTCTGAAAAATGTTAGCTGCACCATAAATGTGTCAGGAAATTAAAAATAAAAACAAAACATGAATAATGTTTCACTTTTGCTGACATTTTTGTATGAGTCAGTCATTGAAAACCCCAAACTTACAAGGTTTAATTTTCTTGGGTATTTAACTGCTAAGCAAACTTGGAGGGGATTGGTCAGCCAAGCCACATCTTCTGTTCTCCACCTCTTATTTGTTTAGCTTGTGAACAAAACAGGAATCAATTTATGTTTTCAATAAAAATATGAGAATAAATATTTTATTTCTATAGACAACTCTGACTTAGGTTAAACACATTTTTCACCAAAGGCAACATTTCAAGTGAAAATGTACACAGAATAAATGTGTTGTTACACAAAGTCTGAGCAGAAGGTAAGATGAATGATTGCTTGTGTAGGGCGATGGGAAGAACCAACAAGGAGAGCAGAATAGTAATTGATGGAAGTGATGACTAAACCAGTATTATTTCTAGCAATAAAGGTAGAAGGAAAAACAAAGACACATTTAGAAGATATTAAAAAGACATAAAAGACAGAATTTGGACTCTGAATGTGGAGTTCTCCTGTAAGAACACACTGGCTTTTGAATTAAGCCATCCATCAGTGTGGTGTCTTCATAAGGAAATGAAGAAAAAGCTGCTTCATATGCATCTTCTCACTAACAAAATTATAGATCATCACAACCCAGGAAACAGATTGTCGGCTGACAGATCAGTTACGAGGAGAGTTTCCCAGAGCACTGACTACGATCAAGGAAAGAATTAAAACATATGCTAAAGTTCATCCATCCATCAGAGAAACAGAACTAAATAACCTGAGTAAGAGAGTAACTTAGTAGCTCCAAAGTTTTAATATATTTGTCCTTTCCATTGTGCAGTTCACAGTGCCATCTATTATCCCTGATTTACGGGAGGGAGCTTAAACACATTTAGATTAGGTTTCTAGTTGTTTTCTTTTGAGACTTTGGGGCTGTAGATCTGGACAGTGCAGTGAAGCACAACACAGAGAGACCTGAACCACTCAGGTTTAGCCAGCTCAGCCTGATTATGAGCAAGGCTTGTTAGCATGGGCACAGCATCATCCTAACACTGTGGGGATGCTGCCAGCCCTGAAACAGAGTATCCTGAACAACTGTGGGGTCATTCTTCTCATGGACACCCACAGGATAATTTGAACTAGGAGAGCAATGGCATCCACAGTGTATACTGGTCACCCACCAGTTATCCAGAACTCAGCAAGACTGAATCCAGATTTATTGTTGCCTAATATCAAAAGAAAAAGCTCTTGTGACAGTTTTAAAATAGTAAGATAAAAACAAAGTCTTTATTTGGAACTTCCAGGTGACTCCGTGGTGGTTATGGGCACTCCTGGCATTGGATTCCTACAGTTTTTATAAGTTTAACAACTTAGCACATGTAACAAATATTGTCCAATTAGAAGGGCAGTTGGTTTGGTAATTTTCCCCCAGCTACTGCCCCTCTAGGGTTGGTCCAGGGGCTTCTTTATCCCATTTCTTTTTGTGTCCTCTCAGACAGATTCTGTTTGGAACACAAAATGTCCTTTGTGGAGGTCCTCTTGAAAATAAGACTAAATAGTATTTTAGGAATGTGTTAGAAGGTTAGTTTGCTGTTCTAAAATTAAAAAAAAAAGGTAGAGAAAAGACCAGGAGGTACACAACCATGTATTAACAGTTTACAAAACTACAAATATATGAAAAATTTATAGAAAGCAAAAGTCTTTTGGCATCATTATGATTTCAACACTATTATCCTAATGGACGGATGGCTTGTTGTAGTGGTGTGTTTTTAGTTTTGACAGTTCTATGTATGTATTTGTTCCTTGCTTTTATGTTGTTTTATATAAGTTGTAGTAGTTTGTTCCTTGTACCCCCAGGTAAACCCCTTCATGCTTTACCCCAGTTAGTGTTATTTGTCAATCATTATGTTATGTAATCACCGGGTCCTGTCAGTCACTTCGGGGTCTCTCCCTGCGTCTGTAAAGTTCCAGGGAGAGCATCGAGTGATTGGTCAGGGTCCCAGTTGTTCTCTCCTTCCCCTCCAGGATTGGTCCCCAGAGAAGTCCCTCATCCGCAGAGCCACCCCAGATTTGTTCCTATTGGTCTCATGCCTAACTCCTCCCCTTGCTCCTCCTCTGCATTTAAGACGCTGCACAAAGACTATCTGCACTGTGTTGGGCAGACTCTCTGGTGGTGTGGTGGTCCCTCATGGATGTCAACAAACTCCAGCTGCTGTTCACCCATCAGAGTCCTTCCTTCATTCCTTATCATTACTCATGCTCTCATCATGGCAAAAGACCTCACAGGATGGGAAAGGTATCCCCGTATACCAGACCGTACCTGGCACTGTGGCCAGTGTCAGAGCTGGCCAGGCAAAGTGGGACGAGACTTCCGAGACACCGCGACCACCGCAACTTGTGTCCAAGGAGCTGGATAGAGAGTACTCTTGGCTTTAACAGGCTTACCCATGTCCATGATCAGAGATGCATGTTCCCAGCTTCTTCTTGTAACTGAGTATGAGACATGGAATTGCGGAATGCACGAGTTGGAAGGGACTCATATAGATCACCAAGTTGTTACTACAGGTAGGGATTCCTGGGAAACTGAAGCAAAACAGAAGAAAAAATTGCTAAACTTCTAGAAAAACAGAAAATTCAATGACACAAAACAAAAACCGTAAAAAAACAACCAAATAAAAAACAACAAACCACAACAACTACCACATTTTCGCTTCTCCTTTTTTTAAAACTTGTGATTAACTCTAGACACAAACTCTAGAAAACCATTTCAGCTAACAACAACACATTAGACAGGAGTCAAACATTACACTGCAGCCCTTAGTGATCAACAACTGACTTGAGCATTAATGAACTAACTTTTCCATTAGGTAACAGCCAAGAGATTGCCGCACTCTCGTATTGTCTCTGTGTTCCAATGTCCTAGTTTTCTCCAACTGCTAATTTAAAATGCTTTTCACTGTTGCAAAGAGTGTAGTTAACTGCTATAGAACAATTTTATTGCCCTAAAACAGTCATATATTTGCATTCATTACTATGAGTCTTAAAACCTATTACTGATATAAAAGACAGGATAACAACATGAAGGGTTTGAAGGGCAGTAGATAATAGTCTGGAAAGGGCTCTGAAATGCCTGAAGTATCAGACATAAAAAAGCAATGATAAACAAGCTCATTATTTGTTAGTGATGGTTATGCTGGGAGGAACATTTTTTATATCATTTTTCTCCTTTTTAAAGTTTTATGGAGAATATATTTTAGTCCTAAGCTGAGTATAAATTAAACATGTTTTACCCAGCTGTTCTGTTAAGAAATAGCAAGAACTAATGAGCTGTATAGTGGCAAAGCTGTTAAGGCAATCTGAAAGGACTCTATAGGGCAATCTCTGAAGTATAAAAGAGAGAAAAGTCCTCTCTCTGTAGTCATTTACTCCTTCTCAGACATTTGGGTTGAGCTCAGCTCCCCACCACCTTGAGCTATATGTGATCGGCAGAGACAGTCCTGTCTTGTCTGTTTTGCCAACCATAAGGGGAAAACATAACTGTCGTGAAGTGACATTCTTTAACTAAAAAGTAGACTTCCAAATCTTTTGGGATGAAAATTTTTAGGTCAGTTTTCAGGGCCTAATTTTTAAAGTGCAGACCAGATATTACTCAGATTTTCATAAAGATAGAGGTGAGCTGCCCAGCTTCTCCAGAAATCAAGCCATTAAGGGCATCTGGCCTGTTGAAAAGCCTGTTGTATTTAAAGGCAATATTTCCCTTGAAGTACCTTTGCACATATTGGTAGTTTTGAGATAATGTTTGATAGTCAGACGCACCTTCTTCTTCCTTGCCTTGAAATTTTCTTCCTCAAATATTAACTGATTTATTCTTTTAGCAATAACTACTCATGAAAGCTTGGGATTTCCACACAAACTGTTTTAAACATAAGAACCAACACAAAGAACAGCTTGCAGGTGGACATTTTCATTGCAGAATAGACATATTCGTAGCTTTCTTTACTGATCTGGTGTGAAAGGTTGAATTCTGCTCATTTTATGCTCTCTAACAGTTAAGATTGGGCAGTTACCTAAGCTATTTCCTTTAACTGTTGCACAACATTACTTCTCAAATGGTTGCAGCTTCTAAATCAATAACGGAACTAATCCTTACATATCCCCAGGTTCTGAAACCATAAATACTGAAACAGCCCCATCCTCTCAGGTCCCTCTGGGAAGAAGCTGAAAATACAAGTTTACAAGAGCACCTCCTCTTGAAGAATGCTCTGTTGTAGATATGGGCAGAGGACTTAAGAATTACTCATCTCGAGATTACATATCAAGAGTTTTGCCATTACAAACCTAAATGGGACCAGGGAATTTATCAAATGATTGCAAATATGTACTCCACTTCTCTTCCCTTTCTGAAACATGAAGAAAAAATTCACATTTTGTGTATGTATATGTGGTTCTTTTTTTAAAATCTGATTTAGCTTAGTGTGTTTGATAAACCTCCTAAGTTTCTATGATATCTAACACAATTGGATCCAAACTGCATAAAATTATTAAATAGGTAGCACTGCATTTTCTCTTCTCATCATTATCATTATTGTTGTCATTATCATAATTTATATTAATATTGTTGCAGTTGTCATTGTGATTAAAGCATCCTCATTCCAAAACAAAGTTCCATCAGCATAAAAACTTTATTAGGAAGGGATAAATATGTGCTTAGTTTGTGCTTGACCTAAATTTTAGTCTCTCTTTATAGCTGATGAAGAGGAATTCACCTGGCCAGGTTTATAAATTCACTTTAAAATATGGTGAATTTGTCCTCAGCAAGTTTGGAGACAGCAGTCTCCACTGTAGACGTTTCTTTTGGATGACAGCTACCAGTTTTAGAGGATGGTCTGTTTCCAAAGCAATCATGTTTTTTTTTAAACTCCACATAAAATACACCTAAGAAATTTTTTATAGTGTTAGCAGAATGCAAAAACCTGTTCCACAGTGATTTTGATTTAATAAACTGTATCTGTCACAGAAAAGCCCTGTGAATCTGTAGTTCTACAGTCAGCAGTGAGGAAAGGAAATTATGAAGGGCCTTCCTCTCCCATTAAACAAAAATAGCCATGCAGTGAAGATTATTGAGAATTGTGGTGAAAGAGAATAGACAAGTAAAAAAAATAAGAAGAGTGAAGAAAAGGGAAAAAAGAAAAGAAAAAAGAAAGAAAGAAGTAGAAAGAGAGAGAAAGAGAGAGAAAGAGAAAAAAATAAAGAGGGAAAAGGCAAAGGAAAATAATTAAAGTATAAGAGGAAAAAGAAAAAGAAATTGCTGTGTTGAATTTCAGTGGTAGTTTTTATCCGGTTGTGCTCAAGCATCTGAACCCACCAATCTGCACTATATTTTGGACACCTGGGGGTTTGCTTTGCCTTTATACATGTCAAGCCTGTTTTTTAAAAATCATTGACAGGACAAAGGAAAGCTAATTAAGTACAGGTAGACTAGAAAAAAAAAATACAGCCCAAAGCTTCCATAAATATAATTCAACGTTTGTATTACTGTAATGTTACAGTTGCTAGGGTATTTCTGTTGTCTTCAGACCCAGAAGTGATTTATTTTAATTTTTTAAAACTGAAAATAAGTGTAGTAATTGCATAATAGTAAAGAGAAAGCAGCTGTGAATGGTGTGTATGAAACACCATGAATTTAATAGAAGCTGACATGACCTCAGGTGAGTCATCAGGTGATCATTTGGTGTTAATCAATTTCACTGTAGTAATGATCAGGTTCAAATCATTACCTAACTCCTTTAAAAGGACAAAGGGTTTCAAAGAGATCCAAACATTGCTAAGGAATCAGGCAGACTCCAGGCAGGGCACCGGGGGTTAAAGCGTGTGGGATGCAGTCACTGTGCGTAACGTGGTGGGACTGAGGCTAACACAGTCATAGATGGATCACCCAGTCTGCAAATGGTGATTCCTCATAAATCATTATGAAAAATAGACTGACTCTGCCAGTTCATAAATTCAAGGCAAGTGTCTATTTTCATAAGGCCCAAGCAGACAGGCAGTGTTAGGGATGCAAACATACCACCACCACATGCAGTAGTTAATGTGTTAGCATTTTAACAAATTGAGCCACTTCATGGCCTATTTATCAGTTCAAGCTATTTAGAAATGTTGTTACCATATGTTGTCCATTGAAATGAATGCTAAACACTGCATTTATAAATGGTAATTTATGACTCATAAATGTCTCAGCTATTAGAGTCATTCTGCCACTGTGACTGGAATTGATAGCAGTTTCTGCACTTCATGTTTTGGTTTTTTTTTCACTACCCTCACTTCAGGAATATCATTGATATTAAAGCTTTAGTGCCTCATAGAGGGTGTTATTTAAAAGACTATGTGTATCAGAAAGAGGTTATTTTTGTGTGCTATTGACCCCATAAATTGGTTTCAACTTTTGGGTAAACTTCTAGGACTAGATATTTTAAAATGGTTCTCTGGAGTATGATAAGTTTGCAGTTATAATAAACCTGGTTTAAAAGCAATTCAGACCCTTTTTACCTTCCTTGCAAAGTCTTTTCCCACTCTATATTTACCTTGGTACAGAGGAGATGCGCATGAAGTTACAATCCTTTAAATCCCTCCTGTGACAAAGTGCAAGTCCTCAAGCAGGTTTGATGTTACATAGCCTTGAAATTAACTTTTGGTGAAAATTCTTGACTGGATATTTTTAATATACATTATGAAAATATTATCTATGTGTTTTCCTGTGAATGCTGTTTCCTAGTGATTAAGAGCCATAGACAGTCTTGTTGAAAACTGAACTTATCAGAAAGGGTCATTTTTACCAAGTAGGTTGGTTACGAATTTCTAGGTACTTTAAAGGCTACATTTACAGAGAGCCTTTGGAGTGCCACTCCAAAGTGGAAATAATCTGTAAGTATCACATCCAGAAGTTTGGTGAGTATAATTTTTTATCACAAAGAACATCTTGACAGGTCAGTTCATTCTGTTCAATTCAGAGAGATCTTCACATGGCATGAATGTCTCTTAAGAGGGCACTAAGGAAGAAGCCTTATGAGTTGATTTAGACCAAATACTTGATTATTAAATAGGTCTAATTACATAGATGGGATTTCACTTATGGGAAACAGCTTATATGTTTCTTATGCTTCTGTACAAATATCAAAAGGCATCCAAAGAAACTAAGAAGGTCTAGAAGGACTGTCTCAAAACTCATCAACAGTCTGCAAATATAAATCTCATGCAGTGAACTTAGATACTCAGCTCCCTACTCTTTCTGAAAATTTCCCCAGAATATAGAGATGATTTCTGTAGAGCTGGCTGTGTTAAGTACACTGATGAAATATGTATCATTGTATGTCACTGGTCAGATTTGAGACATCCCTGATGAAGGCATGCTGCACTGATACAAACAGTTTTGTTTTAGTGCTCAGAGATGGATTTTGTACAGAATGTAGTCCCTAGTCAACATGAGTCAAGTAACAATGCAAATTATAACAATGCAAATCCTCCAACCAGCATCTTGGTGTAGGAACATGAGTTACACCTTGGTTTTAAATGTGTTTTGGGGATATTATCCATTTTAAAACTTCCAAATAACTATTGATGAAAATCTTCCTTTCTTTTCCTGGCTGCTAGGCAAGCTGGGTTAAAGTGGGTAAGAATAGATTTTACATTTTTTCTCCTTCTTTAGTAGGTATGGCCCATGTGACTACAGACAAGGCTTTTGGCCCACCACATTTTATTCTTCTCTGGAGGAGAGACAATTTATTCTTCTCAGATGGTTTGTAAAGGAAATAAGCTATACTTGAGCACAGCATACCCAAATGGCATGAATGTGATGCTCAAGGCAAAGGATAGAAAGAAAATCATTCAACATAAAATAATTGGAATTTTAGGTCAGATATTAATCTCAGAGAGAATCTAGTTCTCAGCTTAAGGAGATTGATAGTATTGTATGAAAAAACACCTACCTCAGGATCTTGAAATCTCTTCCATGTCTAGAATAATACTTTCAAGTAGCCTCTATTATTACAATGAAATTAAAAAAGATTATATCTGCTCTTTGGGGTTGCAAGTACAGAGGATGTTGAAAAACAGCCTTCATTAAAAACAGGATGTATGGAACTGGTAACATGAAAAGCAGCTATTGAATGGATTTGTTATCAGTGATAATAATACTAAGAAGTCCTATTACAATAGGTACAAGGAAACGTCTTTGAAATATCTTCTGCAAACATTAATTCAATCTAAAAATTAAATGTCTGCAAATCAAAAAAAAAAAAATTTCAGTGGAATCCAAGGAAACAAAATTACTTGCTTCACACACTGATGTTCAGAATACAAAATCCAGAGCAGAAGGCAAGGCTTGAGCTCCCTCTTGCCTAATTTTAACAAGCATTTTGGGATATTATATGTTAAGCTTCTGGCTTTTGCTGTGAGTGTTACGGCTTTTATAGCTGACAGGGAGTCCTGTGTGGTCAGCAGATGAGTGAGTGTTGAAGGAAATAGATATCGTATCATGCAGGTTTATTTCCTCTTTTTGAATGTTGTTAATTGTGCTGTAAAAATGCCAGTCTCGGGTTGTTTCTTCAGTTTTTTTGAGAAACTTTTTATTTTCCAGCCTCATATGGAAGTAAATAGAATTTTTGAGTTCCAACAGAAAAAAGTAGAATCTTGTGATTCCCACTGAAGTGGTTCCTCTAGAGCCTATGTTTTATTTATTTTTATTCAAAACAACATCTGTTTGTTTGTTTGTTTTAATGCCTGTGAAATGCCAAAACAATTCATCTATTTATTTTGCAAAGGCCAAATTAAATTCAGACTTGAGAGACTGACTTTCAGTAGTGCAGGTCACTTGCTGCTCTGGCTGAAGTTAAAATCACATTCATGAACTCAACACCTCTGACTCATGAAAATGTTGCTTAGAAATGTTTGACTTTGTTTTAATAAGTCCATTAAAATATTTGCATGCAGGGACTGAAAAAAAGAAAAAAAATCTGCTTTCTGGAGAACAAGTTAGAATTCTGGTCTGTTATGTATTCCTAAATTTTAGCATCAATCCTTTACAACAAGTGCCATTTTCATTCAAAATCAATAAAAATTAAAACCAACAGATGGCAGATGTTAAAGAATGGTTTTTGGCAAAGAAATTGCCTTTTTGCTGAATAGAAAATTTGGAGATCTTGTTTATTTTACTTTTAATTTGGACCTGCTCTTAACTTCTACTGCAACTACTTTTTTTGTGGTCCTACTATTTATGTGTATGAGGACAAAAGATCCCTGCTGTATTATTGAAATGAGATAAAACACCAAATTAGTAAGAGTAATTCCAATTCAAATTAGGCTTTTTTTTCTACTCAATATTTTATGCTTATTTTTCCAGTGGTAATATCACATAAAAAATACAGACAATAAATTAAATATTACGTTTTCAAAGTGAAGTTGTCGTTCTGAGCAAGGTGTCAAGGGATAATACACATGTTTGAGTATGCTACATTGATTTGTGATGTCTAATAAAGTCAATGGAGAGAAGTGGGCATTTGAAAAGAATGATTAATTTCAACCATCTTCAGTGTCCTGAGACCATGAGGTGAACTGTGCTCTAGTCTGACTCTTCGTAAAATGACAGCAAAGAGAGCCTAAGGTGTCTAACACAGCCATATTATCTGAGTTTAATATTTTTCCTTTTTATATACTAAACCCCAGAAAGAAAGATGTTTCACATCTTTGATGATTCTTCCAATAGTCATAAGTAACAGGAGCATCCAGGGGAACACTGAAAAAACTCAAACTTCCTTTAGAATTATAAAAATCCATGAAATTTCAATCACAGGATCACAGGTAGTTTTGGGTTGAAAGGGATTTTAAGATCATTTTGTTCCAAACCCCTGCCATAGGCAGGGACATTTTCCCCGGTTTCTCCAGACCGGGGACTGAGCACTTACAGGGATGGAACATTTAGCTTCTCTGGACAACCTCTTCCAGTACCTTACCACCTGCATAGTAGAGAATCTGACCTTAAAATTACTAAAAAATTGAATAAATAAAAAAAAAAAATAGCAACAAAAAGGAAGATAAAATTACATGAGTGAAATGCAAGTGTCAGTGAGGTTTTTTTGAAATATTGCTCCTCAAGAAAATTATCTAACTGTTTTTTAGATAGGTATAAGCTTCAGGGCATCTGTTGTGGTACAGCCATTCACAAAACTGGAAATAGTATAGTCAGCTCAGAAAAGAGGAGCCCACTCAAACCTCAAACTGTGTTGTAACAGCTTCTGAATTCTATTGCCAACTCCACAGGGAACCTCTAAGTTGTTGACAAATTTTAGAGTATACACACAGGCTTCTAAATATGGATTTATAAGTTTAATTTTAGGATTTTTTTTCATCCTATGTTTTGAATACCAGCAGGATGATGATATAGTACTGACTTTCTTTCCACAGCCAACAGAATGAAGTCTTTTTTTATCCTTTTTGCAAAGAATTGACTTAAGAGTGAACTGTAAATATTTTCTGTTATTAATGCTAATTTCCCAATATGATTATTCACTATAATAGTCTTAGTGAATGGCAAGAAACTGTGGCAGCCAGAAAATGAAAGAGAACACATTGTTATATCTTTTCAAGAAAATATTTCTCACTCTTGTCTGATATCGGAATGACTGAAATTATCAATTTTCAAAAGCTGTGGCTGTGTTCCAAGGTGACATCAAATCTCAAAAACATGAAGGCAGGGATCTGTCCCACATCACTTTGTCTCTGGGGCAAATACTGGCTTTTCAGAAGTTTTTTGCATTCTCTTTGAATCACCCCTTAGTAGTCATATGAATAATCATTCTATTCCATCTGGCCATTGTCACCAACAATTACTGGAAACCAGAAACCCAAGGATGGGCTAAAAGACAAGGTAGAGACCTTCCTCAATGAGTCAAACTCTGTAAAAAACTTAGAAACTTCAGTTCCTGGAATTCTTTGAGCCAGGTATTTGTACTTAATAGAGAGAGATTCTGCAGATTTTGTGAAACCTAGTTTGTCCTTGAGCTGATATCCACCTGTAGCACCCACAGCATCCCATCACCTTAAATAAGTGTTGTGAAAAGCTGAAATTGCTCTTGTTTCTCCAAAAGCTACCCTCTGACAGTCTCTTTTGATACCCATGATTCTTGCATTATAGGACGCAGTAGAAATCTTCCCACTCTTGCTTCTCCATGTCACAGGTTTACAGACCCCTGTCCTAGTTTCCTTCAACTAGAATTTTTCAGGCTGGAGATTCCAAAGTATCACAGTTATCCCACAAGTAAAATCCATTTTCCTCTTTCCACCTGTCTGACCACTGTTCTCTGTCCATCTTTGACTGACACACTGAAAGCAATGAGATTTTGGTACATAGACTCAATGCTGGTAGCCCAGCCCAGTTCCTAGAGGTCTCTCTAGCCAAGTCAAGCTGTGCTGATCTGCAGCGGATGACTGACAGAATTTTTATCGTAGACATTTTCAGTTCAGGGATTGCTAATACACTCATGGGAAAACTGTGTCACAGGTAAGTACGCCCCTGAATCGGAACTGCCTCCCTGAAAGTTCATTAATTTAATTTGTTTTATTTCAATAAGAAAAACTGAGAAAGTAAAAGGGAACAAACCTTATGAAATAAATTTGAAATCACCTTGTTGGTTATAGTCTTGCCTCTCTATCAGTGGGCGAGTGAGAGACTGAATAGTTTCTTTCCACACACAAGATGTGTGCTCTTTCTTGGGATGTGAGGCCATATCAGATAAAAATAACTATTTCCTCAAGTCTTTTGGTTCTTTCTTGTTTGGCTAAGGAAAAATGGTTCTGTCTCAGTCACAGTAAGGTATCTCTATTTGTAATCTCATTGTGATAGCTTAGTTTGACTGCCAAATACAAAAAGTAGTAACAGAGCAGCCTGTCATGGTATGGATGCACTGGTGCTATGGTCCTCTACACTGGCAGATGTTTAGAGAACACACCAATAATGTAGAGATAAAAGAGTGATTAATTTTGGCTCAGAAGATACAACAATGGAGGAGGTAATATATAGAGAGGTTTACATGGGAATGTGTAATTTTCTTTATGGCTCTTTGACTTTCTCTGTAATTGCGAAGTCCACACAGACGTATGGGACACAAATCAGATTCAGAGGTGCTTGGAAAGGATTTCTGTAAGTCTTTCATTCAAACCACCACTCAAACCACAACCAATTAGGTGACGTTGTATAGTCAAGGTTTGAACACCCCCAAAAAAGGAGATTTCACCCAGACAACCCGCTAAAGTGCTTCACCATCCTCATAACCATCTAGATTTTTTTCCAAATATATAGCAAAAATTTCCCACCTCTAACTTTCACCAGCAACTCCAGCTTCCCTAGATACAGGTAGCTGCACACAGCGGTAAGAACCAGTTTATTCTTTTCCTAAAGTGGAACTTCCACCTTCTCCTTATGTCTCTCAAGATCTGTCCCCCTGATCATCTCCTGCTCATGCAGCCCTGAATGATGCTGGCCACCTCTGTGACACAGGAATACTGGTGACTCCTGCTCAGCCTCTTGGCCATCAGAATTCCCAGCTAATTTTTGGCAAAGCTGTATCCTGTTCACTCAACCCTCCCATCCTAAAAAATAATTAGACTGGGACAGATTGCTCCCACAAGAAGATATTTTTTCTTCATAAACTGCAGAGGCAATCTAGAACTATTAGCACAAATGTGGTTATTGATACTGAAAATACATAAACGTCCAAATTCCTGCACTTGATTGACAAAAAAGTATGATTCTGTGGAAAATATGTTAATAATATTAAATTAGAATTATGGAGAGATACCACAGAGGGCCATCAAGGAGCAAGAATACATAAAAACATGGGGAAAGATTGCCCTCCTTTTTGAGCTCTTGCTTAGATTTAACTGTAAGCATTAAATTGCTTCTTAGGAACTTCACACAGGGCTAAGATTCCAAGAAGAATAGATTATCTAGCCTGCTGTTTGACCGTTTTATGCCAGGCTTGTAAATAAAACAAATTACACTTAGAATACATATAAATTCCTTATCAGGGATTTCTTTCTTATTCCTCTTAGGAAACAAACATGTTTATGTTACACTGACATCAAACTAAACAGTGAAATATGGAGGTATAGTGAAACAATATTTTAACTTCCTTTTAACTTTAGTTTCCGCTGCCCATTTTCCTGCATTTATTGCAAACTTCTTTCTTTTCTCCAAGTTCTTGGCTGTGAACCAAAGAGGAGTGCACTGAGGAAAGACAGCCCACTTCCTATTGAAAGCAGCTGGTTTAAGAGCAGTCAGACAATTTGCTACCATAAACATTCACCCGACGCTTCTGTGAAGTTCATTTTGTTTCATTCAAAATCACTTTAGTTTCACAGTGGTGTAGTGGTTATGGCAGAACAATAACCTTTTAAAGTATTCAGCAGGTTCCTACCTAGTGAAAAACTTCTTAAACATCAGTTAAAGAAATAGGCATATCTTTTCTGTGAAAGATTTTTCCTCCATCTGTTCAGATCATGCATTTTCCAACTAAACTATCACCAAGCTTGGTATTTTAGGGGGAAAAAAAGCTGCATTTAAAAAAAAAAAGAAGTAAAAAACCCTCATCACTTTGTGACTTACTGAACTGGGAAACAGATGATTCTGCTTAACACAACAGCTATGTGGGATGTGTCAGCTTTGCAACACAGTGGTCACTTCAGTTTGGATTAAGGCACTTTTTTCTTACTTCTTAATGTAGAATGAGAACAGAAGTAATAGAGCTCACTCTTAGTCATGATGAAATTGCAGTCCATGGAAACTTTTACTCAGTTTTGTTAGAGCAGAATAGATAATAGGGACAGACAGAGGAGTGTAAACAAGGTCTCAGAGGAGATGTCATTGTCGCAGATGTGTTTGCAACAGCACTAGAGCCAGTCCTGGAGTGAACAGTGCAAATACTGCTCAGCAAACACCTCAGAAACCCACCTGGAAGGGACTGGGTATTTTCCAGGTAGCTTTGCCATTAACTCAGTGGACACAGTAACATCCAGGAAAAATAAGGGGTAACAGCACAAAGTCCCTGACCAACAAATGTAACTAAACTCTGCATTGATGGAATGGTTTAGCAGCAGCAGTATCTCAATCTCCAAAAATATTTGGAGCTTTGGTGTTCAAAATTAAGTTAGTTATCCAATACTCTTTCTATAACCAGAAGAAAAAAAAAATGTGGAAATGTTTTGCTTGTTTAAAGACAGGCACATGGCATGGGCCAAACAATAAACCTGTTGGCATGTTGAGTCTCCTCAGCTGGATGAAAGGTGTGCAGCCCAGTAAATAGGTCTAGTTTGAGAACCTAGTCTAGTGCAAGGTGACCCTGTCCATGATAGGGGGGTGGAAATGAGATTAAATGTAAGGGCCCTTCCAACTCAAATTCTACTACGATTCTGTGAAGCTATGGTCAAACTGATGTGTGAATACTCAACTGACATACAGTAGCCAAAACCTTGCTTTCCCTGAGTCTCCGTGTCCCAGAGGGTTGTGCAGCCCTTCAGAAGGGCCTCGACATGGTGGAGAGGTGGGAAGAGAGGAACCTGCTGAAATTCAACAGAGCAGAGGCAGGTCCTGCACCTGGGGAGGAACAACCCCAGGCTCCAGCAGAGGCTGGGGGTGACCTGCTGGAGCAGCTCTGGGGAGAAGAACCTGGGGGTCCTGGTCCAAGAGCCAGCAGTGCCCTGGGGGTGAAGAAGGACAATGGAATCCTGGGTGCCAGCAGGTCAGAGAAAGGATCCTGCCCCTCTGCTCAGCCCTGGTGAGGCACATCTGGAATGTCCAGGTCTGTGCTCCTCAGGACGAGAGAGGCAGGGAGCTCCTGGAGTGGGTTCAGGATGAGGAAGGGTCTGGAGCATCTCCTTTATGAGGAAGGGCTGAGGGGGCTGGAGCTGCTCAGCCTCAAGAGGAGCCCTAGCTGAGAGGAGATCCCATCCCTGTGTGTCCCTGTCTGCAGGGAGGGTCAGAGCAGGGCCCAGGCTCAGCTCTGGGGCCCAGCAATGCCACCAGAGGAAGGGAGGGGCAGGGACTGAGCTCAGAAAGTTCCACCTGGGTATGAGAAAGAACTTCTGTCCTGGGCAGTGACTGAGTCCTGAACAGATTGTCCAGAGAGGGTGTGGAGTGTCCCTCACTGGAGATATTCCAGACCCCTCTGGACACAATCCTGTGCCCTGTGCTCTGGGATGGCCCTGCTTGAGCAAGGAGGTGAAATCAGATGACCCCACTGGAGTCCCTTCTGGGTGACCCATTCTGTGAGTCTGTGATATTGCAATTATAAATAGATTTTGAGAGCGAACTGTTTCATGAGGGATAATTCCTAAGTCTTTTGAGAAAGTGTAGGTTTCACCCAAGGCTTAAATGACTGGATCTGACAAACCTCTATAGGGAGGAAATAGTTCCTCCTTGTTCAGAAAATCAGAGGGGATTAATCACTTTATCCATTATGGGGATCTGCACCTTTGTCATGCGCCGACTTAAATTCATTTTTAGAGCTCTTCATTGTGTCTCTAAGCTACCCATAGGAAATTAGTTAAGGTTTGGGCAGGGTGCTAATGCTGAGTATTCAGTGAAAGTGTATCTTCAGAGCAGTAAGAAATGGCTGCACTAACAGAATAATATTCTTTCTGCATCTCAATTGGTCCACCCAGGGCTGGCTAAGGTACCATCATGTTATGTGCCTCTTTTGCTTTGTGCCTCTAGGAACATAATCTCATAAGATGTGTTCTTAATGATGCCCCTGTTAGTCTATGTCTTGGCATCTGGATTCTTTTGAAGGCTTGGTACTAACTGTACATCTAAAACACAGCCACTAACTCAAAATATTTTTTTA
This sequence comes from Argya squamiceps, assembly GCA_037834095.1. NCBI lineage: Eukaryota > Metazoa > Chordata > Aves > Passeriformes > Leiothrichidae > Argya > Argya squamiceps. The sequence goes on along the minus strand of JBBMKD010000115.1, from coordinate 70,698,596 downwards.
TTCCCAAATTCATGTTATTTTCAACAAACTGGCTGGATTTTTCTTTTTCTCTTTGTTGGCAAACAAAATAATGTATTTGTAAAAGAAGTTCCAAAAGAGCTACTTTAACTCTGCTTTGTAGTGCATATCACTCTTTGCTGTTCATTTAACCTTTGCATTTCATTTCTCTCCTCAAACCTCTCTTTTTCCTTCAGCCATGCCTCATACTTATTACTTTCCTACTCCTCCCATTAAACCCCATCCTGAAACCCTCAAAGCTGAGCGGGCAGCTTTAATTTCAATTTGCATTGATTTCCTTTTATAATAATAAACCACCCACAAACACAGGCAAACTTTTAACTTGATTTAAAGCCAGCTTTCTGATGTGTCTCCAGCTTTGCCTTCTGACTTTCTGTCTGTGCAGATGTAAATTATTCAGCGAGGGGTGTTGTAGACATGCCTCCTTTATTAACATCAGTGGGACTTGTGAGGCTGAAGGAAAATCTACCCTCCCCACAGGCATCTCATGCTGGAAATTTACACTTTATGACTGTGTAGAGGGACCATATATCACCCCACTCTTCATAACTGTTATTCACTCTCTGGAAGGTAAAAAAAAAAATAAAAAGAGAAAAAAAGGACAGGAAAAAGAGAAAAAAAGAAAGACAACAAGAAGAGGAAAGCTGTGGTGTTCTTTGCATTATACACATCCTTTGCCACATTAAAAGGGAAAAAGAACACAAAAGTAAAAGGTACTCTGCTAGTTTACCACTCAGTACATTCCAAACATGAAAGGCAAGCAAGTTCCCAAAAGTAGGCTTCATTTGTGATGCTGTAATTAATCACACATAGTTGCTTACTGTCTGTGTAGTACCTACTGAGTGATTTTGTAAAACATGTTTCACCCAGATATGATCCAGTTGGTGCCTTGCAGCTTTTCCTAGATTTCACTGCAGAGTGGATTGTTAGTCGAGACACTGACAGCCCACCACCAGAATATTGTGTGATCCACACTGAAGCATTATTTGGCCCATGGGCAGAATAGTATCATCATTGTTGCAAAGCACAGAATAATAAGGCAGAGACATATACTAACAGTTTGGGATAGCCAGATTCATCTGATTCATTTTAATGAGCAAGTAGGCCAGCAAAGCAAACCCAGCCATCTGTGCTGCAAAGACACTGAATGCTGGAATTTTCTTCCCCTTCATCATCATATTGCTATATCAGCACATGTGCTAACTTCAAACCTTTCCCATAACACATGTGCTCCAATTGCAATCATTTGGATGCAATTTGGTTTATGATTCCATTTCCCCCCTGTTGATATGAGCAGGGCGGTTGCTGTTGCCATTGGAAATGCTTTGACATCTCTGTCTCCATTTCTTAATGTTCTTGTGTGTGACCTTGTCCAATCAAATCTAACAGGTACTGGCAGGAGCTTTTGTGACTTGATCTGAAAATATGCACAATTATGTGCTAGTTGTTTTGTGAATGGTAATTGATGGTGCTTAAAAACATGCATAAATTTCCCATTGAGGTAAACAAAAAGGCAGGATCCCTAGTCCAGGATGTGAAGTGCAGGAAAAGGCATCTTGCGTGTTCTTTCATTGAATATTAAACTATTCAGCTTGAATTAAAACCAGCTGACCTGCAAGAAAGTGGAAGCAAATAAAAACGATCCTGGTCTCATAGAAGAAACCAACAGCAGCCTTAGAGCTGGCAGCTCTTTGAGTCATTACTGCCTTTTAATGGTAATTAAAAATTAACAAACTCAGCTTATTTCCACCAGTTCACACCTTCAGTTTATGTGCTGTTCATCTCAGGCTTCCTTTGCAATTGTGAAGAGGGACACAAAAAGTCACTTCAGAATGGGTGGGACAATGTCCTCCATTCAAGATATGACAGCCTCTGCACACTGCTCTGTCCCTCCCTCCCTTTCCCATGGCATAAATGTGGGATGATTAAGTTCCCTGTCTCATATCTCACCTAAAACCTTTACTTCTGCAAGATGTGCGCAGAGGCATGAACAACCAGCCAGAAATGTAACCTTAGTTGCACGCAGCATCTATGGGGGCAGACGCTTTACTTGACAGTACAGGTAGCGTGACCTTTGGAGCTGGATACTCTGTGGCCACATCTGTGAGTCCTACCTGATAGAAACCTTAATTAATGAAGCTCCTCTGCTTTAGAGGCATAAACAAGTGCCTGTGTGTGGCTTTTCATCCATCTGAGTGGATACATCAGCTCAACTGACACTAACTCAGGGATTTCTCCAATTGCTCAAGGCAGCCACAACCCTATTATTAAAATTATTATTGGCTTAAAACATGGCACGTGGAACAGTGTTGGATGCACTGATTCATGATAATTGTGGTAGCACTATTTCTCTCTAAGCCAGAGGCATTTGGAAGCTGATATTCGTTCCATAAACAAGAAAGGATGTTACAGTGCTACCAGGTGAAGAATATTACAGCTGTTAAATGACTGGAGTGAACAGACAACAGTGTCAATAGTTGAATAATTTTGATTATTAGCTTGTTCAGTTGAAGGTGGCAGGATAAAAAGCCTGTGTGAGGGAATTATACGGTGGGAAAAAGAGGAAACTTAGATAATGGACAAAATGTGGTCATGTTTAAAAATAATGGCAACATTATGTCTTTGTGCTCCTTCAATAGTGAGTGGATTAGGCTGCAACATTTACATGGATATGGCAGCGTTGTATGAAGAGTTTTAGGGAACATACATAATTTAATTCATGTTTCCAGAAGTCTCTCTACACTTATTCGGACATGAATTTTTCTGCTAATTTGTTAACCTACTGCCTTGGTTTCTGTCAGATAAAGCAGAGCTGTCTTCTGCATTTGTTGAACACCAGTTGTGGTCTTGCATGCCTTCTACATAACCTTCTTCTTCACTTCTGTAAGTTATTTTACTCTTGCCCCTTGGAAATTTTATCTAAAAAATAATTGTTGCTGGGTTTTGTTTTTGCAGAAAAACATTGGTAAACTTATTATGGTTAATAGATATTAAAGTATAGTAACATCGAAAAAACTTTAGAATCCATTTTCCTCTGTATCATCAGCCTTGTAAGTTTTGTATACAAATAGAAGTTTTAAACAGAGAAGCCTGAAATGAGGTGTTCCAGGATAACCCTTTGTTCTCCCATCTAGACCAGGATGAAAGTTCAGCAATAAATTCCACACCAACCCCTCCAAAACTGGGATATCTGAGTTAGCTGAAAACAAACTTCTGAGCAAAAAAAAGACAATTCTCAAAGAAACCCACAATATGTTGTTTTATTGAGAGAATTGAAATGTTTCGTTTCACCACAACAGAGTAGACACCTGAACAGAGATGTCTAAATTAATTTTAAAATGTTGGAGTGTCTGACATCTGCATGAGTCTGAAAAATGCACCAAGGAGCCACTGAAGATCAACACGTTTGCAAAGTGACAGCTGGAGGCTGAGTGGGGAAGCCCACAGCATGCAGGAGGACAGAACAAACCCAAGGTTTTACAGCATAATATCACCCAGAAAATCAAAGTTCTTGGTTTCACAGCATCCTTTTTAATTTTTGTTATTCTGTTTTTGTTTTGTTGTTGTTGTTGTTGTTGTTTTTGTTGTTGTTGTTTTTTCTGCATCATGAAACCAATATATAAGGAAAAAATATAAAAATTAAACACTTCAATGCATTTAAGGTCACTGAAGAATTCTGTCCTACTCAAGGGTATTTTGGGTGTTGAAGTGAAAAAACACCCCCATCTCTCCCTCCTTTCCAAAATCAAACAGAAGCAAATATTTTTGTTTCCTCTCTCATACCCAAATATTTGCAGTTTATTTTTTTACTTTGGGAGAAAATTGCCTAAGATCCTAAGCATTGTTTAATGAACTTGTGGCAGAAGTGACAAATCCACAGCAGAATAATTCAGCAATTTAGCTGATTATGAGGTAGATAAAAATTAATCCCAATAAGGATTTATATAGCTACAATATTATTATGAGTTTATAACTGTTTGCTAATTGGCATCATTAATGAAAATTAATGTGGGTACATGCACTTAAGTATTTCATCCCTTAATGAGGAAATGGACAGTGATGTGAAATACTACTTATAATTAATACTAATATTTCCTAAGACAAATAGCACATCCAAGGCTTTGCCAAGAGAAGAAAATACAATTATCCAGCCTGTACGTGGTGGCCATGAATTAGCATTCTAGCTAGAGTTTTTGAGAATAACCCTTGGTGATACAGATACATCAGAAAGAGATCCCATACGACAGAAAAGGCAGTAATGTGGCAGAAGTTTCTAATATGTCATGTTGGATATTTTACTTTGCTATTTGTAATTCACACTTGCATTTGCAAATACAAATCACATAATTTCCCTCTTACTGTGTGGTAAAAAATAGGGTTACAGGCACGGGGAAGATGCTTTGGCAAAAGGGCTCCAAAACTGTCAGGGCAAGAGGCATCAAAGGACCTGCAGGTCTTGTAGGTAGATCCTACAGAAACAGTAAAAGCTGGAATTCCATGTCAGCTACCCAGGATCCCTGCCCCGTGCATTCAGATCTGCTTCATATCAAAGGCATCCTACATGCTTGGCTGAAAAGCATGAAAGACAACAATACATCTTTGAGAACTCATCTTTTTTTCTCTTTTTTCTTTTTTTTTTAAAAGGCATTGGAAATCTTTTTGTGACATACATATCAATTTTTGGTGATTTAAGGAAGCCCTAAAAAAATATGAGTGGCCAAATTTTAATTTCCTTTTTTTTCTTATAATATTTCAAATGTTATCTCCATTTTCCTGGGAGAGCATGATAACAAAGAGGGGAGTTTTTATCAGTTGGATGAAATAAAGAATCAAGAATAAGAACCAGAGTCTATTTCTAGCTGGACATTCAAGGACATACGCATTATTCTTTTTCCTTGAGTCCAATCAATTAATATTTAATTCATGCCTATAAAGTAAAATTATTTCAGAGTGCGGAATATTTGTATCCCATTTGTAAAATAACATATAGGATACTCTTCCTTATTATGAATTAAGGAGGGCACATTCCTGGTGCCCTGTTGAAGCTTTCTCATTTTGCACAAAAAATTTTCAAGATCCCTCAGATGTAAGGAGGGAAAATAGATTAAATTCCTGCAGGGAGGAATTGAACATAGCTTTCCCAGTCCTGGAGGGCTTCTATAACCACGGTGTTACTGTTATAAAGACAGTTTCCATCATTACATTTTCAATCTCACTCTCTGGAGGGAAGATAGATGAAAGACTTACAGAATGTAACTTGGATTCACTGTATGTACTCTTCTGAAATACAGCCATGAGATCCAGGGATTTTATTGTGTTCTTATTTATTTTGTTCTGGGCTACAAGTCCACCCACAGATTAAATTGCTTTTATCAATTATGTCTTGGGGTGACATAATGAGAATTAATTTCTATTTGTAAATTGCAGTGATCTTTGATATAAATCCCGTGGACTATGCAAAGTCTTTTATTGATGTAGCTTGTTTGACCATTTTCAGGCATTAAATGGAGTAACTGGAAGTTAACTCCCTTGGGAATTAATTTACCTTTCCACTATCCAATGTACCTTGCGTTCAGAAAAGCATCTAACCAGGCACCACTTTTTAGTATGGTTTCTGCTCTCAAAATTGATTGAGAATTTATACATAGGATTGCTGAAGTTCCCTTACAAGTTGGAGACAAACCTTGCAGTAAAGATTATCCTAGTGAAACATTGTATTTTTCATCGACTCTCCACTATTTCTTCTTTTACACCCAAAGCATTTTTAAAGAGCAAGCTTAAACCATGGTTGTGGAGATGTAGGACACCTTTTGCCTTGCTCTTGTTGTATATGATTAAATTAATGCAATGAAAGGAATTGATTTGCCCTGACTATTAAACACCATCAAAGGACTAATTTTTTCCTCTCTGTCTTCCTCTGCCTTTGTGTTCTGAGTTTTATCCTTCTTCATGATGATTCACCTTGGTAGAATGTTTTCTCAAGGGATATTTGTCTAGTAGGTAAGTGATTTTATTTTGGATCTTGGTTAGAAGGTCACCTTTTGTCTGTTTACTTTGCTTTGCAGAGGTGTATTCATCTTTGTGCTCAAAAACCCTTTCCAGCATCCCTCCTATTATCTGTTATATCCTGCTATATTATTATCAAAATAAGCTGGCTTGGACTATTGTATTAATTACACTTACTTTTTCAGCATTCACCTGGTAGATGTTTCCATCTGGGGTCTTATAATAAGTGATTTTGTTTTTTAAAAGCCCCAACCAAAAACAATCAAAAACTCCTGCCAAAACTATAGAAGAAAATGTATATTTAGGTTAAATGTAATTTTTTTTACCATGAGGGTAGTGAGGCACTATCCTGAGTTATTCAAAGAATCTGTAGCTGCCCTATCCCTGGTCCAAGGCCAGGTTGGAGAGGGCTTGGAGCAACCGGGGACAGTGGAAGGTGTCCCTGCCCATGGCAGGGGGCTGGAACTCAATCTTTATGGTCCTTTCCAACCCAAACCATACCATGATGCTAAGAATCTGTAAAAATGGAAATTTTACAGTGAAGTTTATCTCATCTTGAATAAAAGTGTTTAATGTAGGACAGAATAATCTCCTTTTAAAGCACTTTTTTTTTTCATAGAGAGACAGTGATGAGTATCTCAGACAGAGACATCTGTATTGTAATTGTCTAAAGCTAAGGAAGATGAATCTCATCCAGGAAAGAGAACTAATAGTACTGTATCAAAGACCACAAGAATATATTTCCTCTCTCTTCTCTTCTAGGCGGAGGGGAATGCAGTGGAGCTGGCCACACATCACAAATAAGATAAAAGGCAAAGCCAAAGTGAACAGATTAGCACAAAGCCATATGTAGAACCTCCCAAAGCTGCTGACAAATAATGTTGAACTTCTAACAAAATGCCAAAATTCAAAGCCTATTAAAAAAAAATGAAATAAATGGTGGAGGTGGGTACATGAAGGAGAAGGGACTGGGGGGAAGACAAGTGATATTCATTTAGTGAATTGTTCAGTGACAAGGTCTATAGCTTGTCCCTTGAGATTGTTAAGTGTTCTCCTGTATTCAGCAGAACAGGAATGGTTTACATCACCCTTCCTATCAAAGAAATATTTGGGCTGCCTTCTCTCCAACCTACTTAACATCCTCATTTACATCCAGCTTTCTGACTTCTATTAAAATTGAGCTCCTACTCCACTGTCCTGCTACATGCTGCCATTCTCCAGTCCATCATTAAATTATTGCCTTTTCTTCTTCTCTTCCTCCTCCCTTTTTTTTCTCCTCTTCTCCACCTTGCATCTCCCAGAGGCATTTGCATTTGTGTGGCAAATACACTGATTCTTTTCACATGGTTTGCTCCAGCATGACATGAACTATTTAATTGTAAATTATTAAGTCATCTGTACTTTCCTGAAATGATTCACAGTGGAATGACAGGAAATTATTCCTAGTGGAGTGACAGGATATGATATGATGAAATCACGATTCACATGTAAATTGGATGTCTGCTGATAGAAATCTGAAGTCCACTGAGAATTCACAAAAAGAAAATGCTGCAAGGCTTATCCATTGGCTAGATAATTTAGTAATGGATAGCCCTTGTTTTAATACTACCAACTCTTAGTTGTTGAAACCCAAGGGGGATATTTTTTCCTTTCTTTAGTTGTAGCTTGATGTGAAAATTTTAGATAAGCAGCACTGTTTCTAGTTTTTGTATACATTTTTATATATATATATATATATATATATTACCCTTAAGTATCTCAATTGTCAGCCAAATTCAAACACCTTATCCATATATAAACATAGTATAAACATTAAATATATGTATATTTAAAATATATATACATATATACATATATATATACCGCTAGCTGGCACAATTCATGTACTTTCATTACTTGAATGGAAGTGTGCCAGTTTTATCCATGGTGATGCTCTGTAGACCACCGATTAAAGTGGACACAGACAGTGTCATGCATCTTTATTTTTGTTCCTTCTACAAAGCTGTCTGCACAAATAATCTCTTTGGCTTCCTCTGATTCACTTTAAAAGTGTTACATTAATTTTAAATGTAAATTGCAATAATTAAATTTGACCTTATAAACTATCAGATGTGATGGGAATTTCCCTTCCTAATTTTTTTTTTTATCTTAAATTGGAAAGGAACCAGATCAAACAAGCAGGGAATTTCAAAGTCAAAACAAATACCATCCATGGCTAGGGACTCTGCTACAATAACAAAAAAGAAAACATATGTATGTATGTGTGTGTGTTGTGTGTGTATAATATAGATGTTAACCACAAAGTATCCAATGTCTTTAAATTTGTTTGTAAGACTGGCAGTAGCTCATCTTTTGTTGTTCAGGTGAAAAAAAACCCTCACAATCAAAGTGACCCACGTAGATATTGTACTTTTTTCTTTCTTTAATAATGGATACTTTCAGATACCTCCTAAGGTCCTATTCCTCCTGTCATGTTTAAAGGGTTTATTGTTTCCAGAAAAGCTTTTTCTGCTCCCTCTGGAGACTGAGCTGATCTAAGGTAATATTAATTCTGTGCCTCTCGCTTGTCGGAACTCGACTTCAAACGGAATAAATGAGATGAGAGCTGAAAGAGAGGTTATGCAAGCTGTCATCCTCCATTGTGTTGGAGGCATCAATGACTCTCAGAACAAATTAGGTGTCACTCTACTAAATCGCAGTCAGAAAGGCAAATCAGTTTATAGAAGACTTATTTGGTCTCCTGGAAAGCTCTTGCATTCAGAGCACAGTTAATCTTCCTTTTCTTTCAGTAAACCTAAAAATGCTCATTTTTTATTTCTTTTTAAATTGAGATGAAGCAGAATTTCCTCATGATGAGTCATAACGTTCCCCATACAGTTTATGCTGATTAGTTCAGTCTAATTTCTCTTTTTTTAAAAGGAGAGAAAAAAAATCCCACAGAGGTTTGTTTCACTCCTAAAAGAGAAGTGACTACATATGTTTTATTAGATTTCTTAATTTGGAGATTGTGGCTTGGGAAAGAGGTCTGTGGTGAAAAGAGTGTTTGAAGAAAGAAAGGAATATTTGTAAAGCTTGCCAAGTATGTATTATTACAGTTTTGTAAATCTCACTGATTCTATTCATTCTTCATTTAGTGACTCTCAACTTATAGAAAAAGGATAACTAACTACCTGTTTAACAGTTTCTCTGGCACTTGATTTAACACATTTTATTTTATTAATTTTTTCCCCCGGTAAAGAGGCTAAAGGGATTTTGCAATCCAGGTTGCACAAGAAACTTTTTTCTTCTACAGTCAAGTGATGTGCTATCAGGTTTTTACAGAGAAAGGCATGCTCATCCACTATTTGAAAGAAGAGAATTGCCATATTTGCCATACTGCATTGTCAGGACAACTATGGAATACACCTCACATAAAATGAGATACCTATTCTAGTCCAAAAATTTGTCTATGCTAGGCAACAATATGGTGTAAGAAGAGTGCAAAAATTTTAAACAATTTTTTTTCAGATTATCTTTAGTCTAGACCTATGAACCGGGAGGCAGCAGGTTCTGCAGGACATCAAGTATATTTTTCAAAAGCATCTCTTAGTTTTGTTTGGTTTAAAAAATTTGAGACCCCTCCATGCTGTGCAATAACTGGGAGAAACCAGATTTCCTCAAAAGTGTGCTCTTGACAAAAACTGGAGACGTGACATTGGTTTCTCATAAAGTTCAGGATGAATGAAAAGCACATATTCCTAAAACTAAATTGGTCCTCAGAAGTCATTATGTCACTTTGTGACTGAAGTTGTGACTTGGGACTCCAGTGTAAATTTTCTGACAACAAGCACCATTTAATTTCCTAAATTTTAGAGAAATCTTTAAACTTAGTCAGAGCTACAGTTATTTGGCTTTCTATGGAAGACACAGAGAGAGCTAGGTGGATAAAACTGGGTTTAGGGAAGGCCTTAAGCTTATGTAAGGGTTCCTTAAACTTTTTAGTGGGAAATATGGAAGAAAACCCAGAAATTAACTCCCCTTATCAATAGTTATCTCAATAGCTAACCTTCTCCTCAAGCAGAACACGTGAAAAAAGACAACCCAAATGGAGAGGAACCAGAGATTCTCTTTGTCCATTGCAAATGGCAGAAAAACCATCTAGGCACTCTATGAGTGAGCAGTTCTGTAACTGAAGGATCATCTTGCTTACTTTGAAACAGAGACTTATAATCGGTTGTCTTAACCTTTTTAGTGCTGACACCATACAAAAATTGGATATTTGAAAATTAGGCTTTGTGAATCATTAGTGTTGAACTGTTTCTGCATCAGGAGATAAGCAGTGTGCTTTTGAATCTCCCCAGGCACAGGAGGGATCTGAGAGGGGGGATCTGAACTCAGATCCCCCAAGTGCTGGAAGGTGGATCTAAGACTTAAGACATAAAAACATAGTTAATTCCCTTCATTCCAACTTTAAAAATTATAATAAAAAAAGACTTTTGCCTGAGCTTGTTTGTTTGTTTTCATAAAGACGAGAGAGAGGGATCATGTTTGAACATCCCAAATGGAAGAAAATTACTCTTTACTGGCAATGTTAAGATGGAAAAGTTTTAAGTGAGAGGAATAATTCTCAGCATTTCACAGAATCAGAGAAGTTTGGAAAAGACAACTAAGATCATTGAGTCCAACCTTTAACCCAGCACTGCCAGGACCACCATTGACCCATATCCTCTGCACCATTTCCACATACTTTTTGAACACTTCCAAGTGTGATGTTACCACCAATTCCCTGAAGATTGCCCCCAAAAATGGTACTAATTCTCTACCTTCCTCACACAAAATCCATTCTGTGGATCTTGCCACAGTGACTAGGAGCCTAAAAAATTAATCTATTAATCTGTTAATAAATGGATCAGAATCAAGGCGTCATCATATGGGAAGCCACATTCCCGGGGAACATCACAAGCACTCAATGCTTAAATGTTTATGGATTATAAATTGCTATTGTAAAGTAAGATTTCCAAGATAAAAGGAGGAAGTAGGATCAATATCAGTGTCAGGTCTCTAACACTGGAGTTTTGACATCTCCCTTTTTTCTCAGCACTTTGTGAATGCTCCTGAGCAGAGGTTCTAAACATGTAGCTAAACATTTTTAATAAGCATTTTTTCCAAATAACAAACATGTTTGGGTTGACTGAACTCATACATTATTTATAGTCCCTTTCTCTTGATATTTTGGCTATTTAGATAACTGGAAAGATTCTTTGCAGAACCATCTCAATTTTAAGCTCCTACTGCAAACTATTTGAAAAAAATATATGTTTCATATTCATTTTGGGGAGTAACCATGGTGTAGGAGTCACTTTGATGAGTTTGATGTACACAATAAAGTAGAGGAAGGAGCTTTCAGACAGTGAAGCAGCACAGGCCTGATCATCCAGAAGATAGTGAAGAGAGGGACATCCTTTCTAGCTGAAAGCTTTCTTATCCTATATTCTCCTCCTAAGATAGGGGGGAAAATCAAAGTTAACCTTTTATGCAAAAAAGATACACTCTCACATGTGCTGATGTCTCTGGAGATAAGTGTAAAGTTCTCACAAAGGCAAGTGATGAAATATCTTTGCGTGCAGTCCCCTAACTCTTAACTAGTCAGAGATAAAAATTAGTCTTCCCATAGGTAGAAATTTGAAAATTCCTGAAAATTTTGAACTGTATACCTAATTATAAACATGTTTGTTTTTTTCTTTTTCTCACACAGTGACAAAGTTTAGGTTTACCAAATGGAATTTCTAGAGATGTTTGAAAGTTAATAGATAAATAAATACCTCAAGAAGAGGGGATTTCTTGGACAAAGGGAAAGAAAACACACTGTGTTTACCACACAAATTATATTCAAAGCATTGAGAAAAACTAGGCAAGCTGATGTTAAACCAGGCTTATGGTTTCACTTATTTGATGTGTTCATGGAATGCATCAAAGACGGGCTGAAAATCGGTGAAAGATGGGAAACAAAGGGAAGGAATAAATAGTCAGTGGCACAAGGTGAACAGTGGGATGCCTCGCCTCATTGTTCTGCATTAGATCTCATGTTTGAAATCTGTATTAATGATCTTGAAAGAGGGTAATACTGAGGTTAGCAAAACTTGTGGATGACACAAAGTTATTTAGCAAGCACAGACCAGAGAGATCCGTGAGGAACTTCAAAGAGACTTAGCTAAACCATGTGGGGGCAAATGAAGTTCAATGCCAGTAAATGCAAAGTAAGGCATACTGAAGGCAAAAAAATAAATTAAACTGCTTGTACATCTGACAGGGGTGTACATTCACTGTCTCAACCCAGGAAAAGGAATTGGGGTATCAATGAAGACAGATTTCTCTACCATATGCAGCTGTAGTTTTAAGAAAAAAAATTCAAACAAGATGTGAGGCTTCATAAGAACTGAGATGGGGATTGATGTAGTAAATACTGCACAGCCAACCTATAAATCAAAATGTGGTCTCATCTGGAAAAATTTGTGAAGTATCATTTCACTACTGTAAAAACAAAATAATAAAAAATAAGGGAAAAATTGACAAATGAAAGTGATCCTCTGGGGAAAAGAAAAAATAAAAAAGAATGAGTTAAAAAATCTGTCATGTAGAATGATTGAAAAGATTGGGAAAAGTTACCTTAGAAAGGAGAGGGACAAAAGGACATAATGAAAGGACAAAAATAAATGCCTGAGGGAAGATAAATTAGGTGCTTCTCTTCTCAGCTAGTGGCAGGACAAGAGAATGTGCAATAAAATTAAGGAGGCTGGCAAGTTCAAAACAGATAAAAGGCAACAGTGGTCTTTTTTTTTTTTCCTACAATGAGTGATTGAGCCAGGGAACCTTCTGCAACACCAGAAGTGATAACTAAAGGACACTTCAAATAAATATTTAAACAGATAACAAGAATTTCTAAAGTAGAAATAAAAAAGACAAAATATTTTTTGGGAAGTATTTGAAAGATCTCTTTTTAAAGCCAGATTTCTTGAACTTTCCTTTGAAGAGCTCTTCTAGTTTTGTGTCCAAATCCCACAGACTTTGGAGGAAAAAGACCCTGAAGACATAGTGACTCGTACTGGGGTTAGCTCACATAATGTGATTTCTATATTTGAGCAGGCTTATCATCAGTCTTCATGCTCTGCACACAGAATGTTACTTCCGATTTTCACCAAATATTTGTTTCCAGACAGTCAGACAGGAGAAGTTCCTTGGCACCAGAATTACCATTTAGGAGGGACACCAAGGATCTGTGTGAGGGCTCATGTTTACTGTCCCAAATTCTTTCAGACACAAATCATAGAGATGAGACACTGGGCTACAAGGATTCAGGATCAGTCCCATCAGAGCAACATGTGCCTTGCTCTAAACTGTACATAGAGCCAGGCTGCCTACACTGGTACAACCTGTTATTATTTTTCCTCCCCCTCTACTGGGCTCCTTGCTTCATCAAATCATCAACATTTATCTTTCAGACTGCAGGTTTGCCCAGTGTAGGTGTGATGAATGTCCTTGTGTTTGTAGGCTGTCTAACACAAAAATGTTCCCACCTCATTGAAGCCTGAGGTTGTGAAACATCAGAAGCCTGAAGCAGTATCAGTCCATCCTGGGAAACAAGCAAAGGAAACACGTTCCTCCCTTCAGTCACAAATGCCAGCCTGGAGTACCCCAACATCTGACACTATGAGTGGTGACCCAAACCTCTGCTGTCTGGCAGCTCTCTGACACTCCTCTTTACAGTCATTAAAATGGAAATGGCATATGACAGACATGAACATCATTTCACTTCCAGCTCCCTCAATTATCTCCTCCTTTCCGCTGCCCTCCCACTCTCTGTGTGGTGAGAGAAATGTGTTTTCAGAACTGTCATTTTAAAGAGTAAATACTTGAACCATCAATAACTGTGTGCACTTTGCCCCAGCTGAATGAAAAGCTCCTTTGTGAACATAGAAGCAAATGATGCACAGTTAAATAGAAAGGAGATACCTGAATGTACTTATTTCAGCTAACTATTTCTGTATTATGATAGCCTGTTTCCAGTAGATCAAAGAAACCTGGCAGTGTTGTTTTTTTCACACAGTGAGAAGCACAAACATCATTTAAATGACCCCTCAAAATATTCATGCATCAAAAATCCGTTGAAGGCTCAGTCTATTCCCAAGCTGGCTTTCAGCCAACATTGTTATGTTGTTGCTGCATCATGATGGAAATAGCAGACAGTAGAAAACAACAAACAGCAGAGAAGACAAGTCTTTTAAAACAAATACAAACAATTAAAAACAAAAAATAAAATGTATTTCAGCACTATTAAAAAAAATTTAAATGACAGCAAAACTCATTGATAGTTGTTCAGTTATTGATTCAGTTCTACAAAATGAGATTTTAAATGCTGAATTTTAGGATTCTGTACTCAGAGTTTTTCTAACCCTCAGTCTGATGGTTTTTATTTTGTTCCGTAAAAAATATATAGCGCATGGATGCATTTCTTGCTTGATGGAAATGCTGTAGCTTCACTGAAGCTGACAATTACCTCTTTCATAATGAAGGTCAAGTAAGTAAGGAGATTAAAAGTAAATGGAATTTCTGAGTATCTGGTCAGCTCTTTCCAAGACAAAGGGTGAATAATCCTGCATCAAACCCACAGTGTGTTCATGACCTCATCTCTGAGAAAGCTGGGGAGTTTCTTTCTAGATTCTCAAGTAGATGGAAAATCGACTAAGTTATTCCAACGTTCAGTTGTCCTTAATTAATTTTAGAATTTAAAAAAAAAGTCTCATGATAAACAGAGAAGACTTTTTAGAGAACACGAAGAGAAAATCTGTGTCACTGAATGCAAAAAAACACCCCTTAGTTAAAATGCTAGCATGTCCTTTGTTCTGCCTACCTGGTCCTGTATGTCTGCGATCCTAGGCTTTGTCTACCTGACAGAGCTCCCATATACAGCCAGTGCACACACACTGACATTTCTCCTGATAAGCAAAGTCCAAATCCCTCCATCCAAACCAACCATGTCATCGTCCCAGAAAGAAGCTGGGGAAATTTCTAGGCTCTACGGAACCTGGTTTGACTCAACGGTTTCTTGACAAAGATATTGGCAATCCCTGCCCTCTGTGTCAAAACTGAGGGACTGTTTATCTAGAACTGCAGCAGTACAGAGACCCTCAGAAGGGCAGCCTGGTTCAATTTCAACTGCATGGATGTGACATTCTGCATTTGCTGTTCAACCCTCATTTAGTAATATATATGGGCATATACACATATATGTATACCTGTGTATATAATATATACATATATATATTTTTTATTTCTTTGATACAGGTCTATGCACATGTATAATCCTAACTCAGAATCATAAGTGCTGGAAAAGGTCTACAAGATCATCAAGTCCAACCAATTCAGTCTCAGATGGACTTTGAGACTCAGATCAAGTCCAACATGAATGGCAGCATTCCCAGAACAGCTCCAGAGAACTGCTGGTGGGAGGCAGACATTGATTTCATTGGGTTGGAAGGGACTTTAAGGCTCATCTCATTCCACCCCTTGCCATGGGCAAGGACACCTTCATGTCCCTTCAACTATCCAGGTTTCTCAGAGTCACATCCAACCTGGCCTTGGACACTTCCAGGGATGGGGAATCTACAGCTTCTCTGTGAAACCTGTGCCAGGGCCTCACCACTCTCACAAGTCACAAATTTCTTCTTAATATCTAATCTAAACCTACTCTCATTTTGAAGCCATTGTCCCCTGTTCTATCATTATGTCTTTATGATCATTAATAGAGATGTTCACGTAGAAATGTGGCTTTAGTCTGAGTAGAAAAATGCCTCGTAAGTTTAGATGCTCATGAGTTACATCTCTGCTAAGGGTAGAAGATTCTTAGCTCAGGAGCTGGCAGACCTCATTGAAAGAGCTTTAAACTAGGTTTGAAGGGGGAAGGGGATGCAGCTGGGCTGTCTGGAAGCAGGCCCAAGGGTGCTAAGCCTGAGTTAGGGGTGAAATCAACAGCCCAGCTGAAGTGCATGTATACCAATGCACGTAGCATGGGTAACAAACAGGAAGAGCTGGAGGTCATGGTGCAA
>JBBMKD010000115.1:70655294-70682390 GCA_037834095.1 Argya squamiceps | reverse complement strand
CCAAGAGGGCCAATGGAATCCTGGCCTGTATCAGGAATGGTGTGGCCAGCAGGAGCAGGGAGGTCATTCTTCCCCTGTACTCAAGCACTGCTGAGACCACACCTTGAGTATTGTGTCCAGTTCTGGCCCCTCAGTTCAGGAAGGACATTGAGATGCTTGAACGTGTCCAGAGGAGGGCAACCACACTGGTGAAGGGCTTGGAAAACAAGCCATATGAAGAATGTCTGAGGGAGCTGGGGTTGTTTAGCCTGGAGAAAATGAGATTCAGAGGTGACCTTATCACTCTCTACAACTTTCTGAAGGGTAGTTGTAGACAGCTGGGGGTTGGTCTCTTTCTCCAGGCAGCAACTGACAGAACAAGAGGACACTCTTAAGCTGCGTCAGGGGAAATATGGGTTAGATATTAGGAAGAAGTTCTTCACTGAAAGAGTGATTAAATATTGGAATGGTTTGCCTGGGGAGGTGGTGGAGTCATTATAAAGTGGCTCGTTTTGTGGGGATGCTTTCTCTGGCCAGCTGATCCCCAAGCCAATTTATAGAAGTTTGTGGGCCCTCCAAACAGCTCGCTGAGGCTTGGATTCAGGCTTGGAAGAAGGAATCGTGCTCTCTCTTTGGGTTATGAAGGTGTTTATTCAGTGTAGTCCATGTGGCAGACGCTGTGCCAGACCCCCTGTGTCCACATGGAGAGAAGGTGGAGAGAGAGACTGGGCCTGTGCCTCCTTTCCTCCCATCTCCTGGGCTGGGCGGGGAAACATTGACCCAATGGGGAAGGAAGGGGGGTGGGTTTACATCAGGAAGAATCCAGGTACAGGGGTAGGAATGGGGGGAAAGGAACATACCAAGTACAAATAACAAAAAGCAAATACAAATTCAAAAACCCTGAAACTCATGCTGCTACAGAGTCACCATCCCTGGATGTGTTCAAGAAGAGACTAGATGTGGCACTTGGTACCATGATCTAGTTGAGGTGTTAGGGCTGGGTTGGACTCAATGATCTTGAAGATCTCTTCCAACCTACACATTCTTTGATTCTGTGATTCTGTGAGTTTTGGTGGTTTTGAAAAAACAAAACAAAAAACACATATGAAATCATTTAGATTTATGCAGATCAGATTTCATCTAGGCTTTCAGAGATCTCCTTAGAAATTTTGATTTCTCAGCTTCAGTTGTCAGTTCATGTTCTTCTCTGGGAACTTCCAACACCATTCTCTAACTTTTCTCCATTGTTTGCAACCATGGTGCCTTGGAAGGCTCTGTGATTCTTGGAGTGCAGCACATAGTAACTCTGCAAACAAAAGCCATTTGACAAATCCTTGCTGTGAGTAGGACAGCCTGGACCACTTCACTCTCTGCCCTTCAACATTTTCACCATCAATTCCTTGGCTCCCTTGCAAAATTCATTGTTGGAGACCATCTCTCTGGTCTTGATGCCTTTTAGGCAAGGCAGGGCTGTCATTTTAGGCCTATGAACTATATTTGCTGGTTGATGGATGCCTCCACATTGCCAACTGAAAATCATCCAGAAGTCAGCTATAGCAGATGTGCCATGTAATTACACTGTCAAGAAAGAATTCCAGACATTGGCCTGGTAATTTTAAGAATCCATTTCTGTCCATCAGAACATTCCCAGTTATTTTTTCTTAGAAATGAAGCATTTCAGCCTGTTTGGGTTTGTTGTTGTTGTTGTTGTTGTTTTGGGGTTTTTTTTGTTTTTTTTTTTTTTTTTTTACTGTGATGAAATATGTATTTCAACAGAATTATAAGACAGAAAAGCCAAGATAGGTCTCGTGATGTTATGCCTATGGCTGACATATCTTGAGCTAGAAGCCTAATCATGCTAATCACCTTCTTACCCTCATAAAGGCATGTGAGACAGAGAGACTTGCAGTCCTTCAGAGCTGAGGTGGCAAGACTCACCCACTGGAGTGATGATGTTTTACATCTGCTGGTAAGGAAGCTTACAGTTCAACTGGCTCTCTAATCTGGGGGCTTTATTTAACAGACTGAAAACAGGAGAGCTGAAGCCACGGACAGTCAAGGGGAGCGCGTTGCTTTTTTCTTTATTAGACCTCAGAGACAGCATGAATCAAAGCATGAGGTGTCAGAGTGCCAGTGTTATAGCATCTGATATACTGTGCTTTGGGCACCCTCACATTCAGGACAGTTGCTTAGCAACTGGGATACAGGCTGAGGATGTAGAGAGTCTGGGATCTTTTCTCTGCCCAACACGATTAGCATGACTTGGATAAATTACTTCACCTTTCTGTATTCCTCTTTCCCTTTACACATTTATTTATTCTGTCTCCTAACAAACGCTTGAGCAACTCCTTTGAAGATATCACAGCCTTCATGTAATGAAATTATTCATCTCCTATGAAGCTGCAGATCCTGGACAATGACTCTGATGTCGTCTCCTTTTGTTGCCTGTCTTTCACAGGTGATCACCTTTTCCTTAACTGTGTTCATCACTGACACAAAAGAGCTGCCATATCCACTACCTAGTAGTGAGGGCATTTAAGTAGGGAAGCGCTCTTAGTCTGTGTATGAAAATTTCTGAGCACAAACCATTTCCAAAAATCTAAGCTGGCATTTGGCAGAATGTCAGTAGACTTTATACAATAACACTATCCAACTAGACATATTAGGAGAACAGAATCTGCAAGACAGCATACTTTTGGCTCTGTTACATATTCATGCTACTGCCACAACCACCAGCACCAGAAAATAAAGACAGGTGGAAGGACAGTAGGGCTAACATTAGACCTTTGTGAAGGCATTCTTTGCTTGACTGATGGTTTGTAGCTGCTCATCATGGACAGAGAGCTGCGAGGTTTTGTCGTCCAAGTTAGGAGCTCTGGCTGATCGGCAGATGAATGAAGAGTTGGCTCCAAAGTCTGTAACCCTTTGATTTCATGGTTGTTTTCTACATCCTGATCTCTCTGCAGCTGCCACCTCAAAGAACAGGGTGAGAGTAATTGTGTTGGCTTGCCTCCAAAACCCAGAGGAGTAGTCATTTGCTACTCTCCCAGATTATCTGCCAGGCAAACAGAAAGGTTAATGATGTAGAGCTTGATTACTCTGGTAGAAAGAAAGCAGTCAGCTTGATCCAAAAATCTTTATTGTGTATGTAAGGGAGATGCATTAAAAGGACTCAGAACCGGAATACGTTTTCTCTTCCATTCTGTCTTTGAACATGGGAGTATTTGCCTTCTGGCACATATGGTCTTGTAAGTAATAGCTTTTTGCTGCACACACATCTTTTTGCCCGAAGCTTGTTGTTTAATTTTAAGACATTTACAATAGTTTTGTTGTTAAGAAAGCCAGTCTTCCTCAATATCAGCTGAATAAACATTTGAATGTATACAACCCTGGAACAGATTGAACACCATTAGTTGAAGTATGTACATATAAATACATGTTTTTATATAAAAATACATACATAAATGTGTGTGTGAGACACTGTGTCTGTGTGTATACATGTATGTGTATAGCATAAGCACATGATTTTTGGTGTTCATCCCTGAGGTAAATGTAAACAAGGTGTATCAAGTGAAATGCATCAACAGCTCCAACAATCTCCCAGGGAAAAAGAAAAAAAAGAAAATGAAAGGAAAGGAAAGGGGAAAAGAAAAACAAAGTGTTGAGAAGCCAAAATGAAAGCAAGTACAACCTGCCAACTGAACAAATGAATCACAACAAAACTACAGCATTGCGAAGATAAAGGAGACCTTGCCATGGTTGGAGACAGTAAAGTTTGGTTCAAGTAAGGTGTTTATAAAGGTTGGCTTCCTTTTTTAACAAGATTCTGCTTTGTGAAAATGTTTAATATTAAAAAGTAACAGAAAAGAAACTTTATGAACCCACATAAATTGAAATCTTTCAGCCTTTGATTGAAAACCAGAATACTCTGGCCCAGAACTGAAATACTGAAGCCAAAGCCCAATATATTTTCTTCCTCAATGGTTTATGGACTTCATAATTCAGAAACATCTTTCTTATATTATTCCACGAGGATTTTATTTTTTTGGCAGAATCATGTGTTGCATGATACTTAGAGAAAAATTCTTTTGTCCCCGACACTTTACCCTACAGTGGCTCCTGAGAAATTTAAATTTTTCATAGAAAAAAAAAATTATCTTTGAGATTGGCTCTACATTTTACCTACATTATGGTGAAGGACCTGGAGGAAAAAAGTGTATAATAATTTGTTATCTCCCTTCTCCTGCTTATTTCTGTTTACTCTAACACAGATTGTGATTTGCAACTAGTTAAAACAACTTTATCAAAGAAGTTCCCACTTTGCCTTTTTATATTATTCATATTCTAAATAGAATTTAATATAGTTATGTTTAAAATATAAACTCCAACAAAGATGGTTTTTGTTGAGTTCTGGATGGGTTTCTCGGTTCTGTTTAAGGTATTGTTTTGACTAGATTCTATTTAAATAATTATATTTATTAATTCCTCCTTGAGTTTATACTTCTATTTTTGATGTCAGGTAAGGCCAGACCAGGGGTGCCTGTACTGTGTTCCTCGAGACAGCTGCAGGTCTAAGACCTGGGGACCATGTCTCAGCCTCAGGGCAGGTGTGATCCCTGTCCTACGTGGGTTGGCTGCTCATCTTTGTCAGTTTCTGTCTTAAGATAAAATGCAATGAACATCTACATGACTGTTTCAAACACTCTTGGGGAAGAAAACCTCATTTAAAAGGAAGAAAGCATAGGAAAAATCAACGGAGCCTTAATGGGGAAAAGTATGGTGCACTCACAGCCATTGGGAAAAGAGGAAGATTCTGTATGGCAAAGGCCTAAAACCTAAAACCTAAAAGATGAAAAGAACTCTATTCATAAGAAAGAGGGATATAAGTGGGAAAGGAGCGAGTGAAGGAAGAATTCAGGACAAATGTCTCAAAGCAGCTATGGAAAAAGCTCTTCAAAACCACAGAAAATGTTTGGAAAAGCTGAAGGGAGAGGAAGGATGCCACCAAAGTTGCCTGGAAGTCACAAGCTGACATGTCAAGGCAAGCTTTCAAAAACTAAAAAGTCAAGAAACGTCACTGTTCCTAAACATCTACTGAGGCCCTGGGGCACAACAAAGGAAATCCACTACAGCTGCATGGCAATTGGTAAATTCTTGTTTTCATGCTATGTGCCAAACTCCCTTCTCTTTTCTTCTCTAATTCATCTTGTCAGCATGTAGGGGTAATCCAGACACTGAAGGGACTTGTGTGCTAAAATGTCAATTGGGAGACAACCCTCAGCCCTTGATGGGGAGATGAATTTATGAGAAGATCTCAATACAAAGTAGAGGAGCAAGGAACTTAGTTCTGGGAGAAAAAGATGACAGAGAGTGGGCGACAAAATGAGGCCAGTTTTGCAAAACACACAAGTTCAATAATTAGCCCTAGAGCCATGGCTTTAAAGCAGACAGGAAAGATTAATATCATGCCATCTGAAATCAATTTAGTCCTATCATTTTGAGTAAATAATGCTTTGAGTTTCTACAAAACAGAGGCTCTACAGAAAAACATTAATGATTCTAATTTTGAAAATATAAATGGTGCAGTGTGATGTGTGTTGAGGGAGGAGGATGAGTGTGTATGTGTGCGTGTGCATGAAAACTTTATCTTTTTATTTAACTGACAACAAATACAGTTCTGCTTGATCTCCAGAAGCCACAGAAAAGGGTGTGTGGGCTTTCTGAGCTAGCTTACAGGCCACTTAAGAAACAGAGAGGAAAGGGAAAACAAAAAAATATTATCACTTTGCTTAGCCAATGACAGCAAAATTCTCTCTGCTCCATTACCTGCCCATCTTTCTTTGCACAGCAACCATCATATCTCTGGAATAAGACATAACTCTTCAAAACATTGTGGCTTCCTCTTGCCTGCTGAGAACCTTCCTGGTGGTCCAGGATTTAAGAAAATCCAGGCTTGAAGCTGGTGCTGATCTGTGGATGGGGGAGTTGGGAGCAGCTGGCACAGAGACTGCTGAGAGTATGTGATGCTGCT
This sequence comes from Argya squamiceps, assembly GCA_037834095.1. Lineage (NCBI taxonomy): Eukaryota > Metazoa > Chordata > Aves > Passeriformes > Leiothrichidae > Argya > Argya squamiceps. The sequence continues at coordinate 70,676,380 of JBBMKD010000115.1, read as the reverse complement.
CAGGGACCCTCTTTTGCCAGAGTCCTCCAGGGGCTGAACCAGCAGTTTTACAGGTGTTTTGGGCCTCTGAAGTGTCTTCCTTGTGCTTTCATGTGAGACATACTTGCCTCTAGGGAGTAAGTCCTCCTTAAAGAGGGGGAGGAATTTGGTATTTGTGTTCCTTCAATGTCTTTGTTATATCCCTGCTAATTGCACCACTGGAACAAAACTGAACAGAACATTAAACCACTTGTCCTTACAGGAGAAGGGATTTGGGTGAATTAACCTGCCCAAAAGGTGTCTGTGAGTTATATTTAGGTACATTTCATTCTGGGGAACATCCACTCTGCTCCCTTGACTGAAGGGAAATTCAGAAGATCACCAATGTGAATGGTTTTTAAATATCAGTTTCCATTTGAAGCATTTGACAAGAATAGGGCAAGTTAATTTAGGTCTTAAAATAAGATGATAAACCAGTTACCTTTTCAAAGACTGACATTACTGTGAATATCCTTTTTTTCTCATTTTCATCCTCTCAATTTTAAAGGTGACAAATCCGATGCACTATTTATTACTGCAAATGGCAATATGACGTGCTTGAGAACAACCTATAAAAACAGGGACAAGGAAAGAAAATACATGGGGTTTTGTGCATAAAAACGGGGTTGATTAGAAGATTTCAGGATTTCTGTTCCACTGAGACTGTTTCTTCTCTTATTTGTCTTTACTCCATAAATTTACCACAGTGTCACTAAGTAGGTGTTTAAATGTGCCTCCAGGCATTACTCTACATGTAATAATCCTAAAGTAAATAGATTGTGTGATTGGTACAAAGAAAAAAAGAAAGACAGGCTGCTTTTATTTAGAGTGGTATGAAAATCTCATGTAGATTTAAAAGGATAGAGCATTTTACTCCAGATGTCCACAGTTTCAATTATAGTAGCGTTATCAGTAGCAGGTGGAGCATTCATGTATTAGAAATTTTAATAAGAAAAAGTTCACAAGATTGTCTGCAGATAACAAGAACAAAATAAAGATAATAAACGCAGTAATAGACTATAAGGCCTCTCACACACCTCTTCTAACAAGAGTTTTCAGTTTCCTGCAAAACAAGTGACAATCCTTATGTCGGGTATGCATATTTGGAGATGGAAGATGTTATTTTCACCAGATACGCCAGACATTATTTAAAATAAAGGATATTATTGCAATGAAAAACAAAGATTACTCTAATTTTTCAGACCACAGTGTCTCTTCCCTTGGTCAGGGTCTAAGCAGGTTCACATTGACACCCTTGCTTGTTTAGATTTCTGCTTTATTTTCACTAATAAATAAATCATTAAACCCACCTTGTTGTCTTTTCTGCTGCTTAGCATGAAGTGACACCTGGGATGGCAGAGAGGGCACTCAGTGTCCATTGTGCAGCTCAGTAGAACAGGGTGAGAGGTGGTCACAAACCCAATTTCCAATCAGGAGCAAGCCAGCAGAGAAACCAGGTAAATCAAAGAGTGGTGGGAGGCTCTGGACAAAAGATCTGTGAGGGGCAGCTGAGGGTACTGGGAAAAAGAGAGGTTCAAGGGAACCTTTTTCCTCTCTACCACTGCCTGAAGAGAGGTTGAAGCCACGTGACAGCTGGTCTTTTCTCCCAGGCAACAAGTGAGAGGAGGAAATTGCCCTTGAATTGCACCAGGAGGTGTAGATTGGATCTGAGGAAAACTTTCCACATTGAAAGAGGAGCTGAGCATTCAAACAGCCTCCCATCAACATCACCATTCCCAGAAGTGTTCCAATTATGAGTGGACATAGCACATTGTGATATGATTTAGTGGTCGTGGTGGTATTGGTTGAAGGTTGGACTTGATGATGTTGGGGCTAATTTCCAACCTTAATGATTATATAATTCAATATCTTTTCACCTGAATTAAGGTAAGGGTAGGAAGGATTATACCTCCATTGAAACAAGTCAGATACTGGTCCAGGAAATATTTTCACTGCACCATTTCACTGCAGATGAGCAATTAGATTTCCAGTAAGTCTATGATTTTTTTTTTTTTTTCACCTTCAACTGAGTAATTTGTGATGAACATGTTGATAAATCATTCACATTTTTTAATAAAGTGAATAGAATGGTCTGCTGCCTACTAGTCACAGTAGCTATCTAGATTTCTAATGAATGTTTTCCAAACCAAGAAGCAGGATGAATTCATTTGTATGTGTGAGTAAAGATGACTGTTTTGCTTATTTTAGAATTTTTGGCTTGGACACTGTAAATTGTGTCATTCATACATGTTATGATCCTGAAGCACTTGAAGTCAACCACATACACATATGTGAAAATCTTCCCAAAGCTTCTAACTCAATCATTCTTGTATTGCATTGCCTGGGGATTTTCTTATTCTTGATCTGTAAGGTCAGGAATCCCATATTTGATCTCTTGAACTGAGAGTTTGTTTGGAAACACTTCAAAACAAAATTTAAAAACCCAACAAAACAAAACCAAGCAGAAAAAACAAAATGTTGGGCTTTAGCTGATAGACCATTAAAAAAACCCAAAACAACCCAAACCTATAATTTTACAGAAAACAACAAGTTGGGCATGCTCCTCAATCCACAAAGAGAAACCCAAATCCTTCCACAGTAAGGCAATATTCCTGTGCTTGTTCTCCATAATAAGATTAGCCAGGCCTATAAAAGAACAATTACATCACTAAAAATCATTTTAGGTTTTAATCTTATAAATTCAACTACTGGAGTCATAAAAGACCTTTAATTTCTTTTCTCGTGGGGTGTTTTTTTGGAGCATTTTCTATGACATGTCTAATTTGGGATGATGACAATGATATGTACCAAGTTTTAATACGTGTAGCATGCGTTTGTCTCTGAAGTCTGAGAGCATGTGAGTCATCATAATGGCTTCAGGTTGTAAGAAACATCAATGATGAAAACATTAAACCACAAAAACAAGTTGGCCTTATAATGGTTCATTTACTCTGGAGAAAAATAAATAACTAGATGAAATCTCTTCTAATAACTAGGAAGATTATCATGGACTATTCATTTCATCTGGCAGATATTTGCAGGCTATCTCCTAGAAGATTATTATTCCTACATCTTTATTAATGGCTGTATACATTTATTATTCTGTTATTTACAGCCATACTATGATTCACTTCAAGATTCATGGCAGGGAGATCTGTAAACAAAAGTTCTTGATATTTAACCATAGACAGATGATGGGAGGAGAAATTAGAGGATGATAAATAACAAGTTTTATAACTGTATTCAAATCTATTAAAAACACCACAATAACACATTAACATTGTTTCCTTGGGGAATTAGAGCTCATTGATAACTGACCCTTGGAGGTTTGGTAGTTCTGGATGTGACTGATAATAACTCTGAGCCTTCCAAACAGCCATTTCAGAGAGTTTGTACTTTTTTGAAGCTAAGGTGATGTTTAATGAAATGGATCAATTTACAGACAAAAAAGTGATCAAGAACACAGGGAGGATTGGGGCCCAGGGTGTGCCAGGATGTGGATGACAATTATGAGGAGAGAATTCTTGGAATCAGCATATAATTCATTGATTTGGAGCTTACACATCTAACCTGTAACTAGAAATTTTGTTCCGAGAAGCAGTTTTCTGGCTACAGCACTTCTTAGCACTGTGTCTCAGAAACCCCTTTGGGTACATGCCACTCAGGATCATTTAGCAGCAAGTGCTGAAATAGCAGAGAATTCAGGTTTCTTTCCCCAATAGGGATGTTTTGCTACAGAAATAGAAATACTTTGCTCTTTTGTCAGCAGTGGACAAAATATCATTTCCAGTGCCATGAGAAATATTGTAAACAAACTGCAATTTTTATGCTATACCTTAAGATGAAAGTCAGTTTGGCTTCTTAATAACCCTACTCTAAAAAATCTATCATGAAAGACAAGTGACTACAGGTCTTATTAAAGAAACCTACCTTTAAAGTTGCTTTGGCAACTTTAGTTATCCTCTTCAGGATTGAAATTCTTTTTGAATAGCAGTATGATATTTTCTATATCCACAACAAATGTTGTGCACATTGGTAGGTAAAATGATAAAAAACCTGCTGTTGATGCTGGCAAGCATAATTTCTGCTCATCTTTTCCTTAGGTGAATATTCACTTGTCTGTTTCTTTTATGAATCATCCCAATAAACATAGCATCATAGAATGATTTTGGTTGGAGGGGATCTTAAAAATTGTGTGCCCCTACCACATGGGCTGGGACACCTTCCACTAAGTCAAGTTGCTTCAAGCCTCATACAGCCTGGTCTTGAACACTTCCAGGGATGGGACATCCACACCTTCTCTGCATAACCTGTTCCAGAGCCTTAACATCTTCAGAGTCCAGAATTTATTCCTAATGTCCAGTCTAAGAATGTGTCTGAAAGGGAAGAAGGGAAGAAACAGCCTGGTGAGTCAGTTCAGAGAGAGAGCTCTTCATCTAATACCTCATGGAGGGCATAGGACACCTGTGTGAGTGGGGGATTAATAGCAGCAAGAATCTGTTGGAAAAAGAGAAAATGCAGAGATGTGGGCAGTTTTGCAGGGAGACCAAGTATTCATGGAAGGACTCAGTCAGTGCTCACTGGTTTTGTTTTTTGTTTTTTGGGGTTTTTTGTTAGCTTGACATTCAGATCCGAATGCAATGACATGATCTACGATCTTAGTTTCTACAACAATTTAGAACAACCAGTCAGAACAACTTCTGCAGTAAAAACAGTTTTTCTTAATAAGTCTTGGAAAAAAGAGAGGTCTAGATGACTTAAAGAAGTAAAACCTAACAAGCCCCTTTGAAAGGAATAAAAAGAGGATTTCAGAGAATATTAACATTGATTTGTCAAAGAAATGGTAGAAAAATTTGCAAATTAAAAAAAAAGAGTTTAAATTTCAGAGTAATAAGGAGATTAGAATTGTGGCAGATTTGGCAAAACATCAAATGATGTCCTTACAGGTAGAGAGAGGATAGATGTGAAGTTTTGATTTTAATTGTTTTTAATTGTCTTTGTGACATCCTCACAACCAAGAACAATTCTAGTGCAGCTTAGCTGCACAACCATTCTTCAACAATTGTATCGTTATATTCATCTATTAGTAGAAAAGTGACAGAATGTGAAGACATTGCATCCGGGAATCTAATGTGAGTCTCTTTCAAGAGAGGATTTAATTTCATTATGAAGTACTTCAGTGATGGACACCCATGTAGGTGGTACAAGGAGCTCTGTGGAGAAATACAAAGCAAGTACTCTGTGTGATAGGATGAGAATTCAAGCTGATTTTGAGAACCTGTTAAAATTATCTGAATTTAGGTAACATTACTGGAGGAAAAATAAAGAGAGAAGTTTTTTGGCTTGAAGAAGAGGTTAATAATTTTTTCAATAACAAGAAGAAATCCCACAATTTTGTCTGTGTAGTCTTTTAAGGAAGCAAATCAGATTGAGTAATGAATAAAATGATCATCATTTCATAATTTTGTGTATCTTAAATAGGAACAGAGTACAGGCTACTGCTCTGTCTATGTTTTTGGATGCTTTTAAGAAAAAGTGAAAGCATTTGGGAAAGGAACATTTGATCTTTTGCTTTGCTGGGGACAGAACACATTGGTCCCTTTTGGTCCCCTCCAGTTCTGTGTTCTTGTGACATTGTACATTTAGGGAGAGTCTAGCTGTTCCCCTTGTACATGCTGAGGAAAACACGCAGGGATTTCTGTGTCTGTACAAGTAACCAGTGGAGAAACTTCAAAGGTAAAGAACAGATCCTGGGTCTGGCAAATGGAGCAGCCTTTTTGGGAAAGCTGAGAGGTGCAAAGGAAAATTGAACAGCTGTGGAAGTTGTACCGACTATTTTTCCCACTACACAGTTGAAGTATTATGCTGGTGAGGCCAGGTAATTTGGTGTTTTTAAATTGTAAATTGCAGAATGAGGTATTCTGTAAGATTACTGAAAATTGTGGAGTCAAGAGAGACAAATAAGAAGTAGAAGAGATGACTTATATTTCTTGATTATAATGGGTGTGCTGGGTGACTGTTGCAAATAACCCAGGCAAAGGATAAGAATGAAAAAGAAGTAAACCTACAAGAGAGAACACCTTGAAGAAAAGAGGATAAAGCTGTGTATCCCTTCTAATTTGGTAAAAGAACAAAGAATCCTTTTCCACGTAATGTATGAAAAGCTGCCATTATGAGCTGCACTGGAGAAACACAAGTAAAGAAGAAAGCAACGTGATCTTTTAATTAGTAAAGTCAGGCTGTGAGCAAAGGTGCTGATCAGAGTGAATTCATGATAACTCACATAAATGTAGAGTGCCAGTGAAGGAAACATTGAAGTTTTGTTCATGAAATGAAGAGAAGGACCTTTGGATAGCTAAGAATTGTCTGAGCTTTCAGCAGAGAGGCACAAGTACATGCTTCCTCATGGTCTGGGCAAAACTGAATCACATACACCTTATAGAAGACTTCATTCCCTGGCCTTTATGTGTGCATGGCATGAGGGATTGAGAACACAACTTCACACAGAGTGTGAAACCACAAAATTAAATCTGAAGCAGACAGCAGGAGTTTCAAAACCTCTGTGGAGGTGGCACAGAGACTTGAGGAGTGGTGCTTGGTTTAGAAAACTTCTCATTACCTGGGATAATTTAACTGTCATGCAAAATCTGCTTTGTTGTCTCATTCTGTCTTGCACAATGAGCATTAAATCAATTTCCATCTCCTGCAGAACATGTTAAATTAAGGTGAAATTTTGTATAATGAAAAATATCAGAGAGATTGCTCACACCTTTCTTTTTTTTTTTTTTTTTGGAAAGGGCTCTCTCTGAAGTAAAATCCTATGCTTTAGTAAGTGTCCATGAAACTGTTAACTCAGCCTATTTTATTCTGCTGCTTCTCTTCTGGGAAAGAATGGACCCATCATACCTGGCAATACATGTGTGCATATTCCTGTGTCTACACATTGTCTGCCCTGAGCTGGAAGGTGAACTCAGAAGGTTGCAATGAGAAAAAATATTAATAAAACACGATTTTCCAAGAGGTGGAAAATGGTCTTACTAATAAATAGCGAGATGAATATTTAGTCTGCAGCTGTTGGTGCTGGTCAGCTAGCAGCTGACCATCATACAACCAAGGGAAGCAGGGGCTGGTGCATCTGGGCTGGTGGAGACACAGAAGTAACTCACAGAGCGTGGTTGGAGGTCTGCTCTTCACAAATCAGAGCTGGTATATTTTTAATACAAATTATTACTGGAAATCCTCCCAAGCAAATGACTTTCTTTTCTACAGGTACATGCAATCCTACCAAGACAAGCTATACATAATGCAGGGCAGATTTTGGCTCTGTCTGTCAATATTATTTTAACCCTTTGTAAATAAATTATACTACATAGAATGTTTACCTGCAGATTACAGGAAAAATACAGACTGGGTGTCCAATTTAGTTTGAAAATATTTACATGTTGTGCTGATAACCAGTCCTAAAACTGCAGGCTGAGCAGTCTTTTCTTTTCCTCTTCTGGAAACCACAACCCTTTTCCATCCCTTGCCCCTAGGGTCTTGCTTAGCAGAATATGATTAATGAACACTACCAGTCCAATTCAGGAAGGAGCAACCTGCTCCTACAAGCTGCCTGGTTTATTTGGTCTTCCAAAGAATACAGTCTTAACCTCAAAAGGAAACATCTCTACCATCATGTTATTCATCCATGAATAGTGATGGTTAATTACTTATATAAATTTATACCAATTAAAGAGAGAGCCCTTCAGCTAACAACAACCTGCCAAAGGATTTTGTTGTTTTTATTATCCCTAAATGAATACAACCAGTTTCATCTTCTGCTCTCTCAAAGAGTCTACTTAAACAGGCTACAGGTAGAGGCACCACTAAACGCATTAACATCTCTTTTTGTTTTGATATTACCACATAGAGTTATTTCAACAGAATAAACTTTGGGGTCTTCTATATATTTCCAGCTGGAGCCAAGGCATATTTATCAACTGCAGTTTTGGCATTTCTGTCGTCTAAGGCAGTACTTTTATATGTGGTTTTATTTTTAATGCAGAACGAAAAGACAGGAAGCATTTCCTTCAGGGAAAAAATGCCTTTGCTTGGACAGTACCTCAGGTAGAACAGCACCTTACATTCCTTCAGGAATTATTAGAAAACTCTTTCTGCCACTGCTGCTCTTCTTTTCACCTCCTTGGCTGGCTGATGCTTCCCTAAATGCCAGCTGACACTGAGAGGAATAACTTCTGATTTGGATGCTAAAATATGCCTTGATGTCCTTACACATTTTGTGTAGGTTCCAAGTCCTTTATGCCTCTCAGCAAAATCACAGCCAAACACTATGCATTATGGAAATGTATGTAATTTTCTTCCTGATGTGCTCCTAGCATGATATTTCCTGGGAATATAATTTCTTTTCCTGTTCATTTTCTTTTTCCATTCTAATTAAGAACATTTTTTGGTCTGGTCTGGGCTGGGCTGGGGTACTATTTTGAGGTGACACATTTTCTTTTGTTTTTCCTTTTCCCAGCAGCACAAGGAAAGAATTGTTTGTCTTCTTCCATGCTCTTTTTTCCTAAAACATTTAAGAATAACATCTTTTAAAACTTGTTATTTTTTCTCTCTCTTCTTTCCTAAAAATAACCCACACATTGTAGCTGAACTGCTTTTAAGACCATAATTTTTGACCTATTAGATTGGAATCTTACAATATTATTGGACTTGGGTGTACAATTCCAAGCTTTGAATGAATACAGTACATGTTGCCCGAGTTCTTGAGCTTCAAATCTTCCTTTAAATAGCTTACAACAAGCTGAAAACGAAATATTTTCCCATTGCTACTTGGAGTTTAGAAGAAGAAAAGGTTTCAAGTCCTTAGTCCATTGAGAAGAAAATTTTAGTGTGTCCCAGACTCCATCCATCAAAGAAAACTCTGTTTTATGTATCCATACACAGAGACATTTCCCATTGAAGTTACTCTGTACATGATCAAGTCTTTTTGAAATCTTAACATTTTATCTAATTATTTCAGTAAAGGTTTCACTTTCCAACTTTAGCAGCTTATTGAAAAAAACCCCAAAATTAGCCCAAGAAGCTTGTGCCTGCCCAAGATTAGAGACCTATAAGCTCATTATTTAAACCATTCCCCTCCTCATGACAGACTTCTGCTCCTACTGCCAGACTGACAGCTCTGCAGACTGGATCTAACTTTGCTGTGCAAGGTCTGTAGCTCTCAGTAGCCAACCAGGCATCATCAGCTCTGTCTTTTCCATGTGCTACTCTGGGGGAAAACTTATTATCATAAGCATATTGTTTGCAAGAGTTTTTTTTCTTTTTGATTTTCTCCAAAGCCCTTCCACCATACAAGTTATTCTTGGTCCCACTATTGCATGCTGGAAGTTGCAGTGCTAATACTAAATATATAAGCACAGCAAATCCTTCCTTTCCTTTGCTTAGTGTTGGGTTGACTTACACGAGTCATGTGGAAAAAAATCATCATAGAATCCTGGAATGGTTGTGAGCAACTTTAATGTTCATCTCATTCCACTCCCTGCCATGAGCAGGGACATCTTCCACTATCCCATGGTGCTCCAAGCCCTGTCCAGCATGGCCTTGGACACTTCCAGGGATGGGGCAGCCAGAGCTTCTCTGGGCAACTCATTCCACTGATAAAAGACTATTTAATTTGTAGCTGCAAACTAATCAAACCTAGATTAGTTTTAAATTCATTAGAAGGTATTACCTGATGGTATTACCTGATGGGATTTGTTGATACCTTATCATTGCCTGACTGCAATTTTCTGTATTTTCTGTATATTTTCCAAATACTCTTTGGAAATTCTCTTACTTTACAAGAGATAAAAAGTCATGAGACTTACCTAGTCCTGGAAATAAATACTGGTGTACTTCAGAATTCTAACGGGAGAGGGGGGCAAGCGAGAAACCTTTGGTGATCATTATAAAACAAAATGTCACTCAGAAATGACTGGAGTCTATTTTCACTCATTTTGTGTGTAATGAATGTTTCAGTGGTTTTATATATACAGAATTACTGCCACAAATTCCTGTTTAATGACCTGCAGCTAATGAAAATTGAAGCAATGAAGATGTCATCCCTGATCCTTCCAAGCTTACATAACACAAATGTTTTTCAATCCTATACTGCTTCTCTGAAGGAATATGTTTGTGATTTCTCAGAGTCCAAGCAGGAAGCAGTGATGAGACCTGTTCTCATGGGTGTGCTTCTCTTATCATCACTTTTACTGCACTGTTGTTTCATACACTGCCATGGAGGCTGGTGGTGTCCTCAGGGGGGCAGTGTAAAATACTGCACCATTCAGCAGAGAGTGTTTCACTCCTGTTTCATTTGGATGGGGAAAAAGGTTGAGACCTCATACAGCAGGAAGCTTTGGGTGCAGTAATTTAATAGAGCTTAAGAACAAGAACGTTTGGGAACTCTGCAGGCACTGCCTTAAATACTCACCTGGGAGGTGAACGCCTCATGATCTTTAATGTATTTAACTCCACAACACCCCTGAAAAACAGGGAAGTGCTGTTATCACTAGTTTATGCTTGAAGTACTAAAATAACTTAGTCTAGAAAAGGTATTGTACCATCAGCCAGGGGATAGATTTTTGGGTAGAAAATCTCATGCTTTCTTCCCCCCTCCACGTAAAGGGAAAAAAAAATGTGAATATAGGCACACACAGATTAATGAGGTGACTTGCTTGACATTGTCAGTGCTGTTTGAATGAGATAGGATGCAACTGCAGACCTGACTAGCACTGTCACCACAGGACCATTTTGATCCTTCCTTTGGGCTTCCTTATCCCAAAACATAAAAGCTATTTTGTCCTCAGGTCACCTTTTGCTTTCGATTTTTTTTCTCCTAGTGACCATGTCTCACTATCAAAGGATGAATTTCAATTTATGAATGAGTTCAAAGTGCTCCCACAGTGGTTATATCTGCTCCTGTAGGTGCAAGGGGTCTACTGGATTCCTTTCTGCCAGGACTGTGGCCTTGCTCTCTATTTTGGAGAGAGGCCAATTTATAGAAGACATAATAAAAATACTTGGAAGACAGGAACAGTCAAAAATGAATTTAAAACAAACAAAAAAAGGGTCTGAAAGGGTGTTTGATATGGGCTTGACAGCTGGAGTAGGAAGTAAAGGCAGCAAAGGAGAAACTTATCCAATATATAAAGCTGAAAACTTTACAGACTCAGTAAGACTGAGACATATAGTGTAGTCAGCATTTACACCTGCCCAATGGAGATATGAAAATTCAGGTACCAAGGTGGCTTTGTGGAAGACTACAGCCAGAGAGATAGTGAGACTGTCTCAGAAACATGATTGTCACTAAACTTGTAGGACTGTAACAGTCCACAAGGCTGGCAGCATCACTGTTAGAAGTAACAGGGTAATTTTGTGCCTTTACTCAATGTCAGTATCCAGCAGGATGGAAGGAAGCCTGATTCCATCAAAATACCATGGAGAAAACAGCCATGAGCATGATATAGCCATGGACACACAAAAGTACGGAGTTTGCAGAATACAGCACTTATCAGGACACTCAGAGGTGCTCTGTGGAGGAAAATTAAGCTCAGCAGATTCACTCATCCTCTACTCAGATGAACATGTGCTTCAGGTTTCCTAGATCTTGGCAAACATTACCTCACTCAATCTGTAAGTTTAAAGTGATACCAAGAATGGCATACCATTCTTATGAAACCTGGACACCAACAAAGATTTGAAGTATTCTGACTCTGTGCACCCCCCAAAAAAAACCCCCAAATTACCAATACAGGCTAATATTGAAAAGGAAAATGTTTTTGCTTTAGCTTTTATAAAGTATAAAATAAACATGAAGGTGAAAGCAAAAACAAGAGAATGGCTTAAGCATTAAAGACCTGGTGTAGAATGTATTGGGAAAGGAGTCTTTTTGCAGGGCACATCTTTGTTTTTCAACATCTCTGATATCCTTGACAAACATTACTAGCAACTTAGGATGCTTTCAACATGAGGCTCTCCAGGCCTGTTTGTTCTCTGCTTTGTTTGTGTTTAACTCTGCCTTCTATTAAAACTGTGGAGGGAAGAGTCTGTGCTGCTGGCTACTTCCCTATAAGCTCGGGGCTCATGAATGCAATTTTGTGTGATTGTTTGTGGGTTTTGGGGTGAACAATTTGAAAACAGCTGTTGTGTAACCGATGTTTATGAAATGGGCAATTTTCTTACACATTGAAAGACACCTTGTCTTCCTATACTCAGTTTGTGGAAAATTGATTGAATGAGACCAGGATCAAACACCCTTGCCCTTGCCACAGAATTCCTGATGCTGCCTGAGATTATCTCTTATGTCCACACCAACGCTGTAAAAATGCAGCATTTATTTTTGAGATAGGCTTCTCTATGTTATAATGAACTCTTTCAAAACCTTGCTTCCTGATTCAGTCCCACCCCAAACCTTTAAAATATCTGAAGAATTGCAGTTATGAATATGTAAAGAATAATAAAATTATTTAGAAAAATGGGGCCAAGACCAGGAACAACATTATGAACACTGAGTTTTAAGAGAACTTATCTTAAAAACCACAGAGGAAAACCATGAAAAACTCAGTGTCTAATGAATGTTCAGCACAGCTTTCCTCATGTTCCATCAAGGAGCAGCTGCTAACACCGCAACACATTTGTGTTTCCTCATTCAGTTGGTTGCATTCATTAAAAGAACCCTGAAGGAAGATAGTTACTGCTCAAATGTTCTTATGCTTCTTTGGGAATTGTATTATTTCACTGCCCCTGAAAGATGAACAAAGGCAGGGATCTCCAAGAGCTTCAAGGACTCAAATCTTCTGGCCAGCAAAGGCTTATGGAAAAATTTTCATGAAATAGATGCATTGAAATAAATGTCCTGGCAGCATTTCAGCATCCTGAACTATGTCTGTTTCCCTGGCAATTTCAACCTCAGTGTCTCGTTTAAGTTTGATGTGGCCTTTTTTCTTTCCTGAAGGGTTTAGGTGAGAACACTCTGGACATCTCAGACAAGTCTCACTGGAGGTGGTGAGACTTTGCAGAGGACCAACTCAATACCAACTCAATACTTTTATCTAGTGCAAGATCATCACCTGTCCTTGCTGTCTACAGGATCCATGTAAAAATACCACCGAGCAGGGTCCCAGAAATTACAAGACTGATATGAGTCTGTACGTGTAGTCAAATAAAGGTAAGTTTTTTCTTTGTCCATGAGGTCTAACTGCTGCAACAAACCCTTCTTGTCCACAGAGGAGACATAATGGAAAAGCCTTGGTAGTACCTGTTGGCTGGTGCAGAGGAAGAGAGTGGTTACACAGACTGGCCTAACAGTTAATGATAGCACAAAAAAGATGACTCATGCAGATGCTTAATGAACAGAGAAGACAAAAATGTCAAATCATTTACCTGAAGTCACCCCACTTAATTTATTGCTAATGTAGAATTTAGTTATACAGGAAAATTATGTGTGGGGTTCTCAGCTCAAAAAAGACACAAACCTGTTGGACAAAGCCCTGAGGTCACCACAGAGATTATCCAAGGGATGGAGCTATTAGAGACAGGCTGAGAGATTTGGGGCTTTTTGACCTGGAGAAGAGAAGGCTCAAAGGAGACGTTAAAGACCGTTCCAGTTCCTGAAAGTAACTTATAAAAGAGATGGAGAGTGATTTTTTCATAAGCACATAGTGATGGGACAAAGGGAACAGTTTAAAAGTGAAAAAGAAGAGATTTTTAGCAGATGTTAGGAAAAAATTCTTTGCCCAGAGGGTGGTGATTCCCTGGCACAGATTGCACAGAGAAGCTGTGGCTGCCCCACCCCTGTAAGTGTTCCAGGACAGTTGGAGGGGGCTTGCAACAACCTGGGATAGTGGAAGATGTCTCTGCCCATGGCAGGGGGTGGAATGCAATAAGCTTTAGTGTCATTTCCAATCCAAACCGTTCCATGATTCTATGAAATAAGTGCTCCCAGAATATGATTAGTTTCACTGAAGAACTAAGCTGCTGTACAGAGATATCTCACTACAATTTCTCATGCAAGCAGTTGCCAGTAAGTGATATCCTCATTTAGGTTATTCAGCTGGGATTATAAGCATTGGCAGGACAAATACTTTTTGTTTGGTTGGTTTGAGTTTTTGATAATTTATTTTGGGGGGGTTTTTGTTTGTTTTTTGTTGATTGGTTGTGTTTTGTTTACTTTTTTGTTTTTTGTTTTCAAGAAATTTCTTGTCTTTTTCATATTTATTTGCTTACATCTTTCACTCTGTATTTCCATTATGAGGTCTTTTGAGTTTCACAGTAGTGTCCCACAAAGACCAGCTGGGAAGACACTTGATTTCCCAAATGTGTCCCTTAAATAAATTCATACTGGATTTGGTTTATAATGAACCAATAAACTCCCCAGATGGCAAATACAGACATGAAACAGACCACCACACCCTTTGTATCCCACAGGCTTGGGATCATATGGGTGCAAGCCAGTCTATGCCATTTAAGGTAAGAACCAAGATACTATAAAAGATGTGGATAACAAAGATGGCTCAGGCATAACTAGCCTGTCCCAGACTCAGTAGACTCTGGATTTTGGAATCATATGTGGTAGATCTTCTCTGTATTTGTGTGAAGAGAAGGAAGTAGGGAAGATAAATAAATGAGGAAAATGTTGAAGAAAAGGTCCTGAAGTCAAGTGTTTCATACTTACCTTCTGCATCTTTTGAAGTTGTCTTGTTATTTTCTTGTATTGCTGCTACAAGCAGATTGATTTGGATGAAAGAAAACCCAAGGTACTATTATCAGGTAAATCCCCTCTGTGTTTATTTTTTAAAATAAAGATTGAACACATGCAACTTTTAAACTTTAATGAGTTTGGGTCTATTCTAGGTGGGTTGATTTGCTATCCCAAATCCTTATGCCATCATATTAATGACTGCTTGCATCAAGGGGCACACAGGGTAATCCCCCATCTCTGGCAATGTCAGCTCTGCAGTGATTGCTGTGAAATTAATCAGAGACCGCTGCTGGAATGAGGGCATTGTAGTCTGATGCATAATGAAACTTATTAATGCTGTCCTGCATAATTTATGGGATCTAACTGTACTAGTGTAGGTATAACATACAAACAGTTTTCTTTCATTAAGTCTATGAACTAGCATGCCATGAGAAAATAAGGGCTGGGATCTTTAATTTTTCCAGCTGTTGTTGAATTGACCCATTCTAGCAGATGTACAGGAGTAACTGATTTCCTGTAAAACCCTAAAAGCAGCCACCCCTAGGAAGAATATTTGCAAACATTCTGTTCTATGGTATTTGCATTCCCATTATTCTTTATCTGACTGAGGTTTAAAATTCCACTGGGACAAGCACTGTATAAACATCAGTGAAGAACAACTCCTACCCCAAGCAGATGACGTTTTATAAAGACAAAAAGGAGTCAAGAAAAGGAGACATTGTTTTCTTCCTCAGTCTCTTAAGTAAAGTTTTGAAGGCAGACCCTGAAGAACAGAAAAATTAATAACCAAAAAAATATTTATCCTGGTACCTTTCCTAGTTGACTATTTCTGTTGAACTTCTCAGGTCTTGGAGTTACACATATACTTAATTATGTGACCAAAATGGAAGATTTATGGCTAGGATCACAGTAAAGAGAAAAAATACAAACTGGCATCTTTTTAATCTCAAAATATTTACTCTAAGAATAAATAAATAACTTTCTTTATAAGTGGTTTTGAAAGTAAGGTTTTAAAACACCAAAGTTAGATACAAATATGTGCAGCCACAAGCACCCCCATGACTGGTTAAAGGAAAAAAAAATTACTCCAAACCAAGATCAGGCATGCCAAATTTCAGCTTTGCTTTAATTTTTATGGTTGTTGCTATGAACACCTGAATACAGTGGTTTACAATGGCTCCTCTGACAGGCTGTTATAACTTCAATGGTACTAACAATACTACTATAATTAGTGACTTTTGTATTGTATTAACAAATGCCAGAGTGTGCTACCAGTCTTCCAGATGACTTATCCAGGTTTTAATTAGTGTCTATCTTTCTTTTCTTTTCTTTGTAGAGACACACACTTACTAAAATGACTCAATACTTTGCACCATGTACAGGTCAAAATATCCACCTGTCAAGTGGGTTTAGAGCTGCATGGAAGGAGGAAACGACTTGCAACATTTTATTAATGGAACAGATTGCATATTTCTCTAAATAGAAATGGGGGGAATTGTGTGACAGATGGATCAAAACCTTCGCGTTGTTGAAAACCAACAGATGAGACAGACTTCTCTTATGACACTAGCTGGATAGCAAGATGCTGATTAACCAGACCTGAACAAATCTTCTGCTCCTTGTCTCAGAGTGTTCATGAGACACTTAAGTACAGGGAGATTTTTCTATATCATATTTTGCATCTAAGAATATGGATGGGGTGTGTGGGTATGTACACATTTGCACTTACATAGATGTATAAATATCAACACAGGCACACACATTAAAGTAGCACTCTAAAAGATTTTCAATTTCCATAAGGAATGGATTAATAATCAATGTTTATATTGCCTTTTACTAATTCTGGACAATGTCCAGTGTCAATACACTTATGTGTTAATAATATTGCCTAATTAAGTAAGAAGTTCTACCTATTAGACATTTAGACCCTTCATTACAAGGCTAACATCTTCATGTTACTGAAAAGAATTTACCAGGTTTTGAGCCATCTCCTATGGCACAGTAGCAATCGTACAGCATGAGAAGAGCAGTCAGTAGCAGGATTCCTTTAAACAGGTTATTAGCCACACATTAATCATTACAGTTTCCATCCCACTAAGAGTTACACAGTACTTCATCTACTGGATGTCATTACTAAGATGTGGAAATGCCACTCTTCACTGTTGTCTCCATGAGTGCAGGAAGCTTTACCTGTTCCAACACATATCACAGATTTCAAAGGCACTGCTTCCATGGCCTAATCATAAAAGATGCTTTTAGTTGTTTGTTTTTTTACTTTTTCTAAAAACTTTTTAAGTGTAAAATGCAGATGCCATGTGTGAAGAGCTGTCTTTTACTCATAAAAGAGCATATCAAGACTTTTCTTGTCACTTAAATAGGATAAGCTCAAAGAAGCTGCTGATGCAATAATGTACATTAAGGAAGTAATCATGAGTGAAGGAGGACAGGCACGAAATCCCCCAGCCTCCAGGATTCATCTGGCAGATGAATCTGAGCGTGAGGATTGATGCCTAGGTGTGTTCCCAGGAAGAGCAATAGAAGTGATAAAGGCACTGAAACAGTTCACACACTCTGCACTAGAAGATGAATTACATGCATAATATGTGCTTTTAGCACAGTCAAGTTAAAAGAAACCAATGTCTTGTTACACAGAAGTCATAATAGTTCCTCCTGGTCCTAAAATCTCCACATCTGGCATTTATTCCTAAAGAACGACTCTTATGGGACGTGTGTTTCTATTTCTGTAACAGAGAGAAGATGGTGAAGGAAAGCAGTTCAT
Source organism: Argya squamiceps (assembly GCA_037834095.1). Taxonomy (NCBI): domain Eukaryota; kingdom Metazoa; phylum Chordata; class Aves; order Passeriformes; family Leiothrichidae; genus Argya; species Argya squamiceps. Next base: position 70,658,843 of record JBBMKD010000115.1, on the reverse strand, counting down.
TGCCAATCTGAGGGTTCACAGGGCAATTTTCATAAATACAAATCAGTACCAGGAAGACTTTAGCAGTTTTACTCTTTATCTGACCATAGTAGAGCTCTTTGGAGGAGATCTGATAGAGAATTTGTTAGACTTTATAACCCAGGAAATACTACCATGTTTAAAGAAGGCTCTCTCATGACTCACAAAATGCTGTGCTACCTCCAGTAATATTTGGGACTTTTCAGAATACTGCAGGACAACATCCATTTGCAGGATCATGAATTTCATCTCAAACTATCTTTGTGTTAAGTACTATCACAGTGATGTAGGATTTTGTGGTATCTGGTTACAAGGCAATTCCTGGGACAAAAAAAAGTTAACCCAATGGAATATTGCAGATACATTAACAGGCACTAGCACAGCAATAACTCCTTACTGCAGTCTAAATTGTGTGAAGTAGTTTATGACCTCTAGGCTTTTTTCTCTCCTTTTAACTTTTCAATGCTTAATAAAAGTTATACTCAAACTGCTACACTGCCTTAGAAAATAAGAAATTAATTATGAACACCCCATTTAATGCTGAAGGAGTACACTGTCCACAGTTTCTTTAAAGTATCAGAGAGGTAATTTCACTGCTGCCAATTGAACAGTTATGCAGAACACATCTAAATGTGCTCAGTCAATGAATCCTTGGAGTGTTTCTGCTTCATTAGCTGTTTACATGGTGACCTCAGTAGAAGGGCTTTAGCCTGATGAAATGCCTGCTTTGCATACTGCCGCAGGCAACAGCAGAATATCTGTTCCTGATTATTCATGATAAACTCAAAATTTAGGAGTAACTCGTCAGCTTACCCAATACTGCCCCATCAGCTCTTGCTGTGTTAACCTCTAAACAGCTTCTGTGGGGCTGTAATAGACAACAATAATGTGCCCATCTCCCGTGCCCTCCATCTCCCATAAAGCCAGTCTGGTATTTTTGCTGATGTTTCATGAGCATATTTCAAGTACTCTGAATCCTGGACTTTACATTTGAGTGGGATAACTATTTCACTAGTTTTAATGATGCTGTTATTTGTGTCATGAATCACAATTCAAAAGAAACCCAGATATTTAAATTTTATGGCACTGTCTTCCGAAGTAACAACTTTCTAACTCAGCACAAAGTGGAGAAGAGCAATTTACCTTACATGAACTGCTATTTAGCTGACAAAAATAACCCCCAGAAGAACACTGACTATCCACATTATTACCTTGGATATCCCACCATGGGACTGTGCAGAGCAAATAACGCTCAGTCATCTTCTGTTCATACACAGCAATATGGATTAATAAATGGCATAAGTTTAAATTTCATTATAAGAAATAGCATTTGATAGATGCAGTCCAGCTACCATGTAACTCACTGAAAGTCAGAAATCCTGCACAATAATGCAGTGGCTTTACTCTGCTATCCAAAGACTAATGTCTCTTTTTTGTTGATGAAATAAAGCTTTCATGGTCTTGGAGCACAATAATGGCATAATAATTAAGCCTATGTAGTTGGCAAATGCTGTCTCTTCCCCTTTTCCATTAACTTTCATTAACTTACTATCTATTGAGGGGAAAATTGATCTCTATCTGTATGTTCAGATTATATATAAAAATATACAGGAAATTTTAATCCTCACATTCTCTGTAAGGTAAGAAAAACTAGACTATACCAAATATCAAAAGGGAAACCTTGCTTTTGGCAATAAATATACATAATTATTTGGAAAAACAAATAAAGACCCTCACTCAACACTTTACTTCGTTTTAAGTTGCCCACTGTTTACTGCAAATTTTATCCATTTCCCCTGAGATACTCTTGCGGTGTTAGCAGGGAAATTATGGGTTGCAACTGGAGAAGGAGATGTGCTTTAGTCCTCTGAAAGAATATCTTTGCTCCCTGGAGGACAGTTGCTAGTGATGTGTGTTGTCTGCTATTAAAAGCCTTGATTAAGGGTCTTCTGCTGCTTTTTAAAATGCAGCTTTGATACTGAGCAGGAGGAATATGTACAACAAAGCTAAATCACAAGGGTTCTGTGGCCATTTGCACAGCATGGATTTTGCAGTCCCCTGCATGGACACAGGGTCCTGACTCAGAAGTCTCTTTGGCAGTCCTGCAGTGGGTCTGCAGCAGCTCCAATGCACTCACTGAAAGCTCCTCTTTTGTAGAAGAGTCTGCTTCTCCCTCAAGAACCATATTTCTCTGGAAATCCACAACTCTGACAACTTCTAACACCACAGTTCCCTGCAGAACTTCAGCACTGTGGCTGTTAAGGCTGTTAAAAGGAGGCTTTGCAATCCGGGACAAGTGGGTGAAGATGTGAAGACAAATTGGACCAGATCTTTTGATGGTGGGAACTGACATGGTTCCATTTATTTTGATTCTGCAACATCAGCCACTGCTGTCTGAGGGATCAGCCATGCAATAACAAAACTTGGGATTTATTTTAGGAATATGTTCCTTTTGTCTGTCATGTTCCCTTTGTATTTTTAGACGAAAACCTGTAGAGGGAAGGAATTTATGTTCTACAAACTTGGTTTAAGTCAATAATGTTCAATAAAGAAATAATTTTTTATTTAGGCAGTTATGTTTTCAATAAATATTTCAATAAATATTCATTCTAAATATCAAGATTTGGGCAGAATGTTAGACTTTCCTGGATAAAGTTTTAAAAATTTTATGTAATGTCTTCATAAATGTATAAACACAGAAAATCTATATAGACACTTCTGCATCTTTTACCCTTTCCCTTAGTCAGAAATTGGACTTTAACATTCAGGGGTCTTCTAGGGATCACATAGCCAAATAAACGTACAAGCTTTTAACTTCTGTGAAAACACTATACAAGAAATAATGCAATTCCAAAGATGTAAAAATGGCAAGAAAATTTTTCATTGTTTTGTAGGGTCATGTGATGCACTTGCATACATACATGCCATCTTCTCAAACCATGTAGATTCTTATTTAGAGATTTTATTATTCAAATATCTTGATTTTTAAGGAAGGAAAACTATAAAAATCTGCTCAGCTAGATAAAATATTTCCTTTTTCCTGAAAATGGATTGCTCTTCCATTTAATTTTGAACAAAATGTTTGGGTTTTTTTTCAAACACAGTGAATTTAAGTATATTTTGCCTTGATTTTTTTCAAGTTGGAGGTTTTTTTTCCTAGTAATGTAAAATGTTTTCTAAAACCAGCCTAAATTAATTGATTGTAAATACTAGCAAGTGTCACTTGCTAAAAAAAAGGAAAAAGGAAAAATCAGTTTGAAAGAATGTGTTGCTACGCTTCTGAGGCAGCATCACTTTGGTCACAGTTATTATATTACAGATGGCACTTTCCATCTATCCTCTGACAAAGTGAAAATGAAGAATGTTTCATTTAGGTCTGCCATGTAGATAAAAAGTCAACAAACAGATTTTTATTTTCCGTTAACTGTTAAAAATATATTGGGAGGAGAGGGAGAGGAGAGGGAGAGGGAGAGGGAGAGGAGAGGAGAGGAGAGGAGAGGAGAGGAGAGGAGAGGAGAGGAGAGGAGAGGA
>JBBMKD010000115.1:70629975-70651155 GCA_037834095.1 Argya squamiceps | reverse complement strand
TTTTCCAACTGGCAAGGAGCTAACATCACCTCGTAAGTCAAAAGCTTGGTCTGGGCCCCCATCCCTGGGCCAGGCCCGGCCAGGCCTCTAGGGGGGTCACTGCCCATGGGAGAGCTGCCCCGGCCGGCAGTGTCCCCTCTCTCCCCTGGCTCCTCCCATGGGGAGAGTAGGAGGATTGCAGGTCGGCAGTGCTGGCCCCGTGCCAGGGGGGCCGCAGCCGTCGTCCGGGCCTGGCTGCCGGAGCTTCTGGTCTGACGAAGGAGAGAATCTTGAGAAACTTTCTCTGGAGCTCCAGGGAGCTGAGCCAAGTTTGAGTTGCTTTAGATTTGATCCCCACGCCCCCCGCCACTCAACCTGTGGCCTTGAAGTTCCAGGAGTCAGCTGTAGAGCAGAAAAAAAAGACTCTGGGCAAAGACATTAACCCTTTCATCTATGGAAGACAGAGTGAGTTAAAACATAGAGAGGGAGCATGAGACAAAATCAGCATAAGAACTGATAAAGACTGTTGGAAGAAGGGATGGAGGAAGTGGACATTTTTGACTGGACTTCTCTGGATGTAAATTATGGAGAAATGGACTATCATAATGCTGTTTGGGGGAATGCAAGTTCTAGCCAAAGGGTTGTGTATACTGATATAAATGAGATTTAACTGAGAATTTTGAATAGAGTATGTCCCTTGCTCCTGGGAAAAAATAAGGAGGTCTCAACCTTTGAGACAAAGATAATTGTAGAGAGGAAGTGATTAGGCCCCGGCTCCTGGGCGTAAAAGGAGGTGTCTATTTCTTTTGAGATAGAGACGGTTTTAGAGATAGAAGAGAATCCTTGCTTCGTACTAGAAAAGCATTCTTAAAACGGTACCCCAAACATGCGGAGGCCCATAAGCAGCTTGGGAAACTGTTATATGGGTGAGACTACACAGAATCTGCAAAATTCCAGGCGGTTGCAGATTTGTGACTGTGAGAGCCACCAAACCTTTTCTTGTGGCATGTATCTCCATAAACTCTAGAGAGGCTCCTCTCCTAAAGTGATGCAAGATTGTTTAAATGGTTGCAACTGACTGAAATTCATAGTTTTCTCTCTATGTTGTGTGGGAAGGTGAACAGTTTGTGGTAGGAGAAGGGGTTGGTTTAGAAGTTTCATTTGTTTTTTTCCTTTTTTTCTTTTTCTTAGTGTGTGTTAATAAAACTATCTGTTTACCTTAAGTTCAGCCTGTTTTGCCTTTTTCTCCCAAATCTCCCAGAGTTTGGAAAAGAGAGTAGACGCTAAAACCACTACACTAAATTAGGCAAAACAGAATTCGGCGAACGTGAAACCACTACACAGCCTTGGCCCAGTTCTCTTCAACATCTTCATGAACAACTTGGATGCAAGACTGGCAGGAATAATAAGTTTGCCAATATAATAAATTGGAAGGAGCTGACAATTCCCTTGGGGTTAGAGAGGTCCTACAGAGACCTTGACAAATGAGAGGGCTGGGAAATCACCAATCATATGAAGTTCAACAAGGGCAAATGATGGATTCTGCATCTGTCTTGGGGCAATCCTGGATGTACAGAGAGACTGAGCAATGAGATGCTGGAGACCAGTACTGTGGAAAGGGACCTGGATGTCCTGGTCAGTGGCAAGCCGAACATGAGCCAGAACTGCCCTGGAGCCAGGAGGGACATCCCTGTCCTGGGGACATCAGGCCCAGAATTTCCAACCAGGCAATGGAGGGGATTGTCCTGCTCTGCTTTGAGCTGGGGCAGCCTCACCTTAAGTACTGTGAACAGTTTTGGATGTCCCCATATAAAAGAAATATTAAGTCATTAGAGACACTCCAAAGGACGGGCAAAAGGAATGGGGAAGGTCCTTGAGGGGAGGCCTTATGTGGAGCAGCTGAAGGTACTTGGTCTGCTCAGCTGGAGAGGGGGAGACAGAGATCTCATGGTCAATATTCTCATGAGGTAAAGAGGAGGGGCAGACACTCTGCTCTGTGGTGACCAATGACAGGACTCAAGGGAATGGCCTGAAGCTGAGTCAGGGGAGATTTAGGTTGAACATCAGAAAAAGGTTTTTTACCCAAGTATTTGGCCACTAGAACAGGCTCCCCAGAGCTGTGGTCACACCACCACACTTGTCTGAAATCAAAAAGCATTTGGACAATGCTCTCAGGCTCATGGTGGGATTGTTGGGGTGTCCTGTGCAGGGCCAGAAGTTGCTTTTGATCGTGGCTGGTCCCGCTCCAACTTGGCATATTCTATCATTCTGTGATTCTATGATTCTATGGTTTTGTGGTTCTATGATCCAATGGTTTCATGATTCTATGGCTCAATGTTTCTATTGGTCTGTGATTCCATGGTTCCATGATTCCATGATTTTATGACAAAATAACAGGAATTTCTTTGATGCAGGTGTCTGTCAGCGTAGACTCCCTTCATCAGTAAAGGGATGTAGTCCTGGTTTGTGTTTGAGATATTTAGTTTTTTGAAATTCCTTTCCCAGGGAATTTTCTGTAAACAAGAAACATGTTTTGGCAAGGGCAAATCTGTTTACATATTTTCCCTATCAGGGACTTCTTTATGTGCCTCTGGTCTGAACAATGTAATTGAAGAAGTTTTTCTTCTTGTCACCAATCAAATTGGTCTGTGTAAAATAGTATAAAAGGGAAAACACTTCCCGAGAATAAAGGAGTCATTTTCAGCCCTCTGAAGTCAGAGTCTTTGTGTCATTGTAATGTACTACAGCATCAAAGGGGAGCTATTTGACACAGTCAGTGTGGCTTAGAAATCTCACTTGCAATTGCACAGGGAACAGTGGGGCAATGCCATCTAAGACTGTTGCAGTCTTTTATATCCAGGAATGAGGACAGAGGAATTACCATATGTACCTACTGATACAAATTTTGAAAGTTCTGCAAAGCACTGAAACATTGGTCCTAGTTGTAAGGCCTATAGTTACCCTCTTGGTCAGTAAAGCTTGGCTGAGGTTTTCACCAAAATTTTCCATGGGATTATTCCTGTTTTCCACAAAGACTCTTTCTCCTGCCCATTGATGCCCCTTCCCTGAAAGTGTCAAGGCCAGGCTGAAGGAGCCTTGAGCAACCTGGTCTAGCAGATGTCCCTGTCTATGGCCAGTGGTTTAAATGGTTTTTAAGATCCCTTCCAATCCAAACCTTTCTCTGATTCTACAACAGTGGCTTATCACCTTTGATTAGCAGGACTAGCAGTGGCCATACACTGAGGGAAGCATTTTGAGAGTTAGATTTAGACAAGGATGGGAAGCACAGATGTAGAACATGATTAACTGGAAAACCCCTTTTCTTGTCTGTTCTTCCTAAAGCTCATCAAGATGAGTCTCTTCTAACTCAACATATTCCATGATTCTGTAACTCCCTTTTCACTGATTACCACATTTACCTCCTGCCATTTCACCAATACTTCTGTGTTCCAGACAAGCCAATATGAACTAAAAAGTCTCAAATAATGGTGAGGTTAAAAGTAATAATAAAAAACATTCACATCATAAATGTTCAAAATCACTCAGATGTAATAACTGTGTACTACAGAGGTAAAGTGCTAATGTATGTGGAATATGCAGAGAAATTACAAAGAAAACCCAACCATAAAATAAATAAAAAACTCCACAAAAACAAAAAAACCAACCAAACAACCTCCCACCAACCAACCAAACAAGAAAAATAATGTCAAAAAAATTCCCCCAAATCCAAAACAAACCAGCTTCAACTCTATCTTCTTAAAATTCTTTACCAGAAACTTATGAGAAATGTATGATTTAAGTCTTGGGAATGTATACAATATCAAGGTGAAAATAACATTTAATTACCCAAATGCTGACTTCAATTGTAATGGAGAATAATGCAGGTTTCCATACACACTGCCTCTTTCATTTAAATAAATATTTGAGGAAAGAAAGAAAAACATCAGTCAGAGTTATTCTGAAGATACAGTCTATCAGGTCCTCTGTTGTAGCTTTTCAATAGATGCACTAGATATACTGCAGCCTGACCCTTTCATAAGTCTAGAAAATAATAATGACATTATTTAGCATGGCATTTCCATACCTGTTGATTTGCTTCCATAGAAGCATTGATTCTTTTCAGGATTGTAATAACATGATGGATCCTGACCGGCCTCTACTCTGAGACCTGATTCAGGTTTTTTATTCAGGTCAAGTAATACTTTATACAGCAAAAGTGAGTTGCAAAAGGATAGAAAACCCAGTTGTTTCAACACAGAGTCCATAGGTCTCCAGGAAAGATTCAAAACTTTCTCCACTGCTATTTTTTCACATCTCTCAGACTTTTTGTGCCTTGAATGATATCACATGTTGGGAGAGGGAACCTTAGTTTGAATTTCAGGCAGGTAAAAGCAAATGCCTCATTTATTCCTGATCAAATTTTAAGTTTTCTAGGATAGGGACATCTCTTTTTATTCTATTTTTGGACAGTGGCTCTCAGATTTCCATTTGGGCTTTCCGTAGTGAGTAAGGCAAGAATTATAAGCGGAAATAGAAATCTCTCCTCACATTTCAATACATGGTCTACCTGTCCATCCGATCCACAGTTTGAACCAATTTTAAATGATAACCCAAATTATTCTGCTCTCTTAAACATCTGCTGGTACTGAAAAAAATTTGTTCCTGTGTAACTCCCTTGATTTTGATTCGTTTTTGGCAGAGATAAGCCTGGCCCTGCATGTCTAACCTGTCTTGGACAAACAACAGAATTAGAGAACTGAATAAATTTCCTTTATCTTCATTTGCAAACTGTGCAATAATCTGCACATTTAATTCTATCCTTTGCCTATTATTTTGTGAGTAAGGACACAATTTGCTGCAGATGTGACATCTTTGTGACAGTGAGTCTGCAGCAGCACTGAAAAGAAAGGGAGAAGGAGCAGGGTCACAGAGAGGACAAAAGGAAAAAAATAGCTGTCTAAATCATATATCATTAAAGTGATGCTCATTGAATTACCTCTCTTAGGGCCTGTCAAAATATGTGGTGCCCTTGCAATATGATGTGAATTAAATGCCTTCTGGCCCCTGAAATATTGTTTTCAAGGCCAAATGTGTACTTTCACAGCTTCTCTGCAGTAACTACTAAGAAACACTTGAAACACACTGATTGACTCCTATGATTGGCAAAACAACTCAGGAATGCAACGTGAGCAATGTGTGGCAACAGGATTTCAAGAGGGAAAAAGAAGACATGGGTACTTGCCGGACTTTGGTGATGGTCACTGACAGCTCCATCTACTGACAAATTGGTCAACACAACTTAAAGTTGCCCCTAGGAGAGAAAATCTAAATGTTGTAGATTCATTTGGTTTAGAAAGGACGTTAAAGACCATCTCATTCCAACCCCCTGCCATGGACAGGATCACCTTCCACTACACCAGGTTCCTGAGCAGTTGCTGGATCAGCATCAATAGCCTTAACTGGCTTAATCCTTTTAGTAATTGTAATCTTATTTTGCCCTCTACGAGCAGGAAAGAGCTGTTATCTTTTTGGGAGGCCCAATGTAGACACCAGAGGGCCCTGAACGATGGCTGGGAGCCACTGCTTTCTGCCAGGTAGCAAGAGATAGGGGGAGAGGAAAAGGTCTCAAGTTTCACCAGGGCAGGTTTATACAAGATATTGGGAAAAAACATCTTTCTTGGAAGGGTGTTCAGGCACTGGAACTGGCTGCCCAGGGCAGTGGTTGACTCACTGTCTGTGGAGGTGTTCATAAAATGTGTGGATTTCTTTTGGACACTTGGTTTAATTGTGGTCCAGACAGTGCTGGATTAAGAACTGAACTCCATGACCTCACAGGCCCTTTTCAATTGTATGATGGCATGATTCCACGATCCCATCTACCTGAGCATGTGAGGCTCTTTGAGTCCTACAGCCACTGCCTTGGCAGACCTCACAGCACCACAGCACCACAACAACTCCATGAAGTCTGGTTTCCTCCCAGCCACTCAGACCATTGAGCACCAGAGGAATGGGCTTTTTCTCTCACTTCCCACTGAATTTTGAGTTTTGGCTAATTCTGACAATCATGAATTTTGCCTGTATTCGTTGCTGGTTTTATATGGTGAGGTTGTTTGGTTCTGCCAGAATGCCAGACCTAATATGAATACTAGAAACAGCTGGTACTCCTTTATTTTAAAAAAATTCATTGGCTCTGTCCATCAAGAGGCACAGTGGTTTCTTAATTACTGGGAGGCTACAAGGATGTGTCCAGAAATTAGTGTCTGTAGACCAGGACAAATGCAGTTAATATGTGAAAAGGTGAAATCTCACATAAAATGATGTGCTGTCAAAAATATGACTTTGTGGAGAAAAATTGTACCATTATTTATCTTAGACATGAATATTTGCAGGGGGAGCTGGAGGGTGATCTCACTGCTAAATTCAAGTATTCAAAATTCATGATAAAAATGTCCCTCCAAAGCATTCACATTTAGATTTTTAAACTTTTTTTCAACCTGCATTTCACATATCTATTATCCATGTCAGCTTTTATCAAGTTGATATTGACTAGAATTCTTCTTTTTTAAAAATCTGTTTCTCTTCCTGTTTTTTAGTGAAAATTGCAGAGGATAATATTTTTTCATTCTTGAAACCCCAGTATTGAAGAAAATAAAAATATTGTGATGTTTGCAACAGAATTGCTCAAATCAACATCATATTTATTCCTGTTAATTATAACAGCTTCATGACTTCCAGAATAAAGATAGTTTTTCATGCCAGAGTCATGGGATGAAAATCCATGTCTACAGATAATGTGAAAATCCATTATGTATAGAGGCCACCTAAGAGTTCTGTAAATCAGAATTATAATCTTTGATTCTTTAAGAAAACTTAAATAAATTGAAAAATAGAGAGATGACATGAGTCTCCTCAGAGAATATAGTGTGTCAGTTGCAGATAAAGATGTGGAGCTCAAATCAGTTGGATTCTAGTACTTTTCTCAATCTAAAGTACCCAAGAATATTCCCTAAGGGCCCCCTAGGTGCCCCAAGCTAACCAACACATGATACAATATTCTTTTTTAGTGAACTATCTTTCTTAGCCCTACTGTAGGTTTGGTTTTGGTTTTTTTGTTTGTTTGCTCTTGTGTTTAGTCATTTGTTTTTGGAGTTTGTTGGGGTTAGTTGTTGTTGTTTTTTTTTTTTTCTTCCTTTAGGTCAAAGCTATACTCTGTATTTTAAGAAATGAGGGGTAATACTGACATCTTATGTATTTTGTGAGTGTTGCAAAGATCGTGTTCAGGATATGAAGGAGACATGACAGGGCCAGGACTCCTAGCACTTCTGAAGAAAATCATTACTATATACCACAACATCAGGGCAACACATGGAGACGCCTCCACAAGAGAGAAGACTGATAAATGTTATTTTCTTACCCTTTCATAATGTCCCTCTAGTGGCTGGCAGCATCTTCAGCACAGAATGGTTTTCCTTAAATTCATCGCCCTTTTATTTAGCAGTTACTAATGGCAATTGAGACTGCATTCAGCACTTAAGAACAATACCCATAAGGAACCGTCTTATTAATGAACAGTTGCACTTATTTTATGGTCCAGAAGATAATCTGTGTAAAACCCCTTTACATATTCCAGTTTTGGTAATATGAGTTCTATGGCAATTTTGTAGTGGAAGATGCCTTTTTTGCATGAAGAGGTTGAGACTTCAGCACAGGTATCTGTAGCCTTGAAGCCAGCCCACACAGCTGTCTTGGGAAGAGCAAGGAAGATTTCTTGCTATCCAGACCCCCAGCACAGCCAGGCCTGCAGTCTTACTGGGTGTAAAGCATGACAGCCAGTCCTGACCCTCATCCTAGGTCATAGGCAAAGTGGCAACAAACCAGGGAAGGAAGAGCACAAATGTTCTGGCACCTGGGTTGTCATTCCAGCCACTGCTCCTCACTGCCTCCTAAACAAAATGGTATTGCCTGGTTTTGGAAGGTAAGAGACTAACCTTGGTGGGGAGCAAATTTTGGAGTGTTGACCTCACACGAGTACTGGCTAGTTCCTGTAAGTACAGCAGCAAAAATATCACGTTTTCATCCAGAATACCTGGGGTATGTTCTGAGAGTTGGTATCTCACCTCTCGTGTCTTCATGCTGTGATCAGAGTGAGTGGTTGATTTTTCCATCTTCTGTAAGTCTTTGTTTTCTATTAGTGATTTTGTGGTGCTGAGCACTTCTGTGAGATGCTGAGCACCCTGAAGTTTCAGTGATTGCCAATTAGAGGTGTGCAGCACCCTTCAAGACTGTGACTCATGAGGGAATTGTGTTGAAAGGGAAAAGAAGTCTTGTCCTGTTAATTACAGGTTCAATTAAAACACAGCCCAAATCCAGAGTATAACTCAAGAGGAAACTCAATGCACAGTATATATGAAATGTATGATACAAACAGGTCTTTTTATTCATTTGAAGGTTAACATGTTAATTAGGTTGCATCAGTTCAGTATGTAATTGTGCCTGTTACTACAGTATGATATGTAGCAATCAACAGGAGCGTTTCCGGGAAAAAGTGAAAAGGAAAAAAAACTGTTGAGCATGAACAGTTAAAAAGATGAACCAGACAGAAAATTCATTTTTTCAGGCATGGTAGGCCCATTTGATCAAGGCAGAAAAAATAATTTTTTTGAAATGCAAATAAAATAGTAAAACAAATTGACTTAGAAGGCACAGAGATGCAAAATTGGGCTGACAATGTTTATGATGACCACAGCTTTCTTGTTTTCCTCCTTTACCCTAACATAATTGCCTTCGACTGGGCAAATCATGCTGTTCTTGTTGTAATGTCATTGCGATTTATGATTCCATAAGACACTTGAAAAGATTTTTTTGTTTTTATACACTTTGCATTTCATTTTAATGCCATCTAAGGAAATTGCATAACTAAAGCTGTACGTGTTACTTTTTATTAAATACCAAATGATATAATCCTTTCTTTTCCCTCCCCTGTTTCTTGATTACAATCAAGATGTGTTTTAGATTTTATTACAGAATCACTTTCCTACTCAATTAGAGCCTTAACTTAAGGTTAATTTCCACTTATACTTTGCATTAAATGTCAAGCTTAATGCAGATTTTACATAAATGTAGGGGAATACCCATCCACAGGGGTTACATGAAGCCTTCTGGGAAGACTTGCACACAGCACCAAAAAAATAATTTCTGATCTGATATGCAAGAAATGACACAGACTGCATGATGTCCATTGGGACTTTCATAGCAATTTCAAGTGAGGTGTACTCAGGTACTGTGACAGTAGTAGAAAATTTTACCATTAAAATATGATATATAGATAAAATGTAGCTGAGGACTGATCTGCCAGCACCCAGTCTGTATGGAATTCACTGAGTGTGGGAAAACTGATATTTTATATAAGCCTTCCTCCCCCATGTCATGGCTCCCTGCAACAAAAGGAAGCACCATGAGGATTCCTCTTGGACAATCAAAAGAAGTCAAAGGCCCCTATAGCTCCCATAGATTTAGATAATTATTATCTCTCCTACTTACTTGTATTAAAAATTTGATCATTTTCCAAATAAAAATACATTAAAGGCTCAAGGGTCTAAGAAAAAAATGTCAAAATGCTTACAATGTTAAAATTTCTCATTAATGTCTTTGTAATGAATTATTTATTCTACAAATTAAAGCAGAATGTAAATAAGAAAACACTGATGTTACATCATTTTCTGAGCACAAAGGGTTTGGCATATCCAAAATCTTACAGATCTGTGAAATGAATTTGCAACACCTCTTGACAGCACATGTTATTGTCTCATGGAAGGTTTTGCATGGAAACTTCCAAATAGAATCTTTTTTTTTATGGATAGTTCTGGTTAGAAAATCCATTTATTTTTCTTTAGAAGATAATTATTTTTTGTCTTCTTTGAATTTTCCTGCAGAAATTTCTTTTCTTTCTCCTTTTCTTCCCCCTCTCTCTCTGAAAAGGAAACAGAAAAAAAAAAAAAATCAAATCAGAGCCTCAAAATTCCAACAGTTTTCATTTAAAGTTTAGTGAGGTCTACTCATGGGGGCAAAAACATGCTGCAATGGATATTGCTCTACATTTTTAATATTTTCACTCTTGCTTTAGTAATAAAGAAATGCTCTTGATGCCTGTAACAAGATAGGAATTTTAGCCTTGCATTTTTGAAAGGACATGACTAGCTAATATGCAAGACAGGTACTGAGGGATTAAGGTGCCAACATGCAAGATTAAAACATATACAGAAAAAAATAAATTGTTGCAGCCCTAATGACCTATTAATGTATATCTTTATCTGTTGCAAGAAAAAGGTTCCGTAATAAAAAAGAATATGCACACATATTCTACATAAATATATACACAAAAAGTTATAAAATAATAATTTATATGTGAAACCCAATGGGAAACCAGCCAAGATATTCACATTTCACTGACAAGCAGTAGCTGCAAATCTTCTGATATATACCTAAGGGGCAACATTTTAGAAAAAAAGATAACAAGAAGATATTATATTAATATTAATAAAGTTTTATTTCCAAAGGGAAAATACGATCAAGTACTTTGATTTCTAGGCTGTCCTTTTTTCTTTTTTAGTTTTTAAATTTCTGTTAAAGTTGGAAACAAAATTATCCTAACTTAACCAGTTGCTCCTTTTTAATATAATCCTTTTAAATTATGCATGAAAAAAATAAGGGGTGGTGAGCAATGAGGTTGACAGAGCCATACTCCTCAGATGATGTGTGATAAACAAGGCTCAATGCCAAACATTTTTAGCCAAGTCAAGTCAGTCTATTCATGTTCATGTACCATAAAATTTGCTTTTACAAGGGTAACGATAACATTTTCATTAGAAAGGAACACATGAAATCCTAAAGTCTTTGCATATATCCTGGGTACTTCTTTAGCAATATATAAAATAAGAATGTGAATTCTAACTTTATGTAAATCTTGGCTTTATAGCTGATGAAATTTTATAATGGATTACATATTCTCAGGAGACTCATGAAGCCAAGATCTGTTCCTTTTGTTAGCAACACCCCAGGTCTTAGGCCAAGGACCAAATTTCACAGAATCACTGAATAAGCTGAGTTGGAAGAGATCCTTAGAGATCATTGAGTCCAACTCCTGGCCCTGCACAGGATCATGCCTGATAGTCACATTCTGTGCACAAGAGTATTAGCCCAAATTTTGAAGCTTTCTCTCTTAACTTTATCTTAAATTAATTAAGGCTTGAATTTATTTCAGGTCTGTTAATTTTCAACATGTCAGAAGCCTCTTTCTCATCAAGAAGTCCAGGCTACTTGAGGTATCACTAGATGGTCAGATGAAAACTGGCTGGAAAACTGATTTGAAATGCTGTGAACTGGAAACATATCTACTTTTGCCTTTTGTTCTCTCTCTTTCTCTTGTTCTCTCTAACTTCAGTCCAGGAGGAAAGAGCCTGAAGTCCAGTAATTATGAATTGAGGAAGGAAAAGATTTTTTTTTAAGATGGGTTAAGCATTCCTAATAATATACATTATTAAAATTTGATTTTCTGAATCTCTTTCTTTTAACTTGTATTTAAATCTCAGGGAAAAAAGGCAAACAGAGAAATTGAAATTTAAGAGAAAGAAGTAATTGCTTACACTAGGAATTTTCTGAATATAACTATTTATTTATTTATTTATTTATTTATTCTACAAAGTTTTGGTTTAGGTACACACAAGAAAACAACAAAAAAAACCCTGTTGTTTTTTAAAAATGTGATAATCAGATCTGAAGTGTAAGTTTCCCTTTCCCCTCATTTATTCTCTAAACCCTAAAATCTTCAGCTAAGTAGAGGTTTCATATGCATCACGAAATTGAAATGACAGAATGCTTGATGAACATATTAACTCTGAAATCTACAAGGCATATGGGTAAACTTGATAATGAAGCCTTCAAATAAGGATAGTCAAGAGATCAATATCCTAATATTTTAGTCTATATTGTATTTTTTATTGCAAGGAACCCCAAAGAACTTCACAAACAACAAATACCAGAACCACGCAGAAGAGGGTTGTCTAAATTTAAATATGGTGTGACTGCTCATAAGGACTGTTTTATCCCAGATTTTTGAGCAAACACACTCACCTTCATTTACTCTAAATTATTGTGTGCATTGAGAAGAACACAAACCACAAATTTGCTTGTACTTACAATTAGCATAAATGTCTAAACAATATGTTTCACAGACGTCAACCATCTGTTAGCTAGCGCCCATGAACATTAGGACATGGTCAAAGGGTTACACTTTCTATAAAACAGAAATCTTCCCTATTAGCATTATATAGACTGGGGTTGGTGGTTTTGTGCAGAGACAGGACTAAAGTGTAAGAAATATTAGTTTAGTTCAACAAGGGCAAGTGCCGGATTCTGCACCTGGGGTGGGGGAACTCTGGCTGCGTGGACAGACTGGGGGATGTGGTGCTGCAAAGCAGTGCCAGGGAAAGGGACCTGGAGGCTCTGGTCAGTGGCAAGTTGAACATGAGCCAGCAGTACCCTGGCAGCCAGGAGGGACATCCCTGTCCTGGGGGCATCAGGCCCAGCATTGTCAGCCAGGCAAGGGAGGGGATTGTCCTGCTCTGCTCTGACTTGGGGCAGCCTCACCTCGAGTGCTGGGGGCAGTTTTGGGTGCCTCAATATAAGAAAGGTCTTAAGGCATTAGAGAATGTCCAAAGGAAGGCTGTGAGGATGGTGAGGGACCTTGAGGGGAAGCTGTGTGAGGAGCAGCTGAGGGCACTGGGCCTGTTCAGCTGGAGAAGAGGTGACTGAGGGGAGACCTCAGTGCAGTTACAGCTTCCTTGTGAGGGAAGAGCAGGGCAGGCACTGATCTCTGCTCTGTGGTGACAGCAACAGGACCCCAAGGGAAAGGGCTGAAGTTGTGTTATCTTCTGAAGGGGAAGTTTGAGTTATCAGGATATTAGGTTATTAGGATATCAGAAAAAGGTTCTTCCCCCAGAGGGTGTTTGGCCACTGGAACAAGCTCCCCAGAGAACAGGCACAGCACCAATCCTGACAGAATTCCAGGAGTGTTTGGACAATGTTCTCAGGGACATGGTGGGATTGTTGGGGTGTCCTGTGAAGTGCCAGGTGTTATACTCAGTGATCCCTGTGAGTCCCTTACAACTCAGAATATTCTGTGAACTCTGAGTGCATTGTGTAATTCTGACCTGGGATTCATTCAGAGGAGCTCTCTGTGGTCCCTTCTCCTTTTGTCTCACCTTTTGTTGTAATTTATTTGCAGAGGAAATTATTACTGGTAAAAACTCTGAAGGAGAGAGGCCACTTGACAGGTTTCTAACACAGTCAATTACTGTTGCTCTTAAATGAATTGTAGTTTTGTAGGTTGTTACAGTGACATTTTTATGATATAATATTTTGCACAAGAAGGAATGCAGGAAAAATGAGGAACAAACAGTGTCTGATAAAACTAAGGATGTTTAAAAAAAACGAAACTATTTTCCTCTTCTCTTGTACCAGTTATTGAAGATATAGAGAAGAGTTTGAACATGACAAAGTTTGTGAGCTGGGTTGATACAATATTCATGTGCAGATGGAGTAATCATAAGAAAAATTATGTCTTTGATCAATCAAGAAATCTTTCTCTGAATGAGGCAATCACAAACTATTAGTGGCAAACAGACACATCTAATAGTAATGGGATGAGACACAGAGCAAAATTCTTCTCAACTGAAGGAAAAAAAAATATTTCAGATAAAAATCTTGGTAGTTGAATATATCTCACAGGAGGAGTCACAAAACATTTTCTTTGGATCCTTAAAAAAGCAGTCTCAGCATAAGCTGTATATGTCAAGCTCCAGGAACTACTCTGCACTATTTTACTCTATCATTTCTGTAATCAGTGATCCACAGTACCTGCGCTAAAATTAACAAAGAGCTCTTTAAAAAGGAGGGGTTTTCAAAAGTGCCAGATGTTCAGCAAGTTTTTGCTTGTATAATTGCATTCAGAAAGTTCTGGTTCCCAGGAAGGATCTGCAAACCGAAAAGGAGGAATCCAATATTTTGCACACTGAGATCAAGATTACTTCCTGGAGATACCTTTGTACACACACGTAGGGCTTTCCATTACTGAGGGTGAAAGTTGTTTTCTTATGGAAACCATACTGTCTCTGTCAGCTGCTCAAATAAAACAGATTCTATTGAATTGTCTCTGAGAAAGGTAACATTTCAGCTGTTGTTTTTCATACAGAGCTGCCCTTCAAAAAATGAAGAAGAGTTTCATTTTGGGTGCTAGGAAAAATTTTGAGAAACTGGAACTCTTTTTAATGAGATTAGCAGGTACTAGTTAGAGCACCCTGTTTCCCTTTATGTGATAATTCACTTGGATTAAAAAAACCAGTTGGTAAATAAAGAAATCTGAAAAGCTGAGCTAGCCAAAAGAAGTAAGAAAATAAGAGTATAACAATCTTGGAATGAATATAATGTGATTTTAGTGAAGAGAAGAGTAACAATGAAAGAAAAGAAACAGGCAGGTTTCTGTCAGGTCTACTCTCCTGCCTTTACCAAGCTTGCATAATAGCTTACATTAAAGTAGTTCCTTTGCTCTAGTTATACAGCAGATACTGTATTTGGGAAAATGCGTTATTGTTACCTGGGTTTTGATCCATACATGGTGTACCTCAGGATTAAGTTTATTCAGTAACAGGCTGTACAGATTTATTCATAAAATCTTACTTTATATTTTTGATAATTAGTCCTTCACCATGTCATTCAGCAATGTCTTTTTAGTCTAACAGCTACAGGACATCTGTTGAAGTCGTACCCCGGAATGGAATCCAGAATGAGGCACATAAAGAAAAGAGAGAGCTAAAGAGAGGGATACAAACTAATTCCATTCAGATAACTATTAAAAATGAGGAAGATAAGTTAATTTTTAATGCAAAATGGAGCTTTTTCTACTTGGAATCCAAAGATCATGGGCAACATTTTTGTCACTTCCTTTTACAAGGGTCACACATTCCTCTCTCCTGTTTGAAGAATAACCCCTGGAATGCCATATCATGTCCTCTTTTAATCAATAGTTCTGTAGTAAGAGTTAGCAACTGTGTCTTGATACGGGAGAGGCCTAAAATAGAGCTGTCATCTACCTCAGGCATGCCCTAAACATCAAGGTATAAAATTTTCTTGAGTACTCAAGTTTTATTTTTTTTTCCTCCCCTGAAGATAATCTGCTGTTCAGGACAGTGTGTAGGACCACAAAGCCTGAACAGGGCGGAGTTTGGGTCTGGTGCTCAGTGGCCCACTTTCTTGCTATTGTTCCCACAGCTGGTTTCAAATTAAAGGGCTATATGTGACGTTTTCAAAATGAATTGGGCATTATTTAAAATAAAAATAAAATAAAGTAAAATAATATAAAATAAAAATATAAAATATATAAAATATAAAATAAAATAATAAAATAAAAGCCTGAGAAATTAAACCAATGCCTTTGACAATAGATTGTAGTTGAGTAGAGGTGTTCAGATGCATTGGTTTGGATTTAGACAACTAAATTTCACACTTTTTCTGTACTAGAGTCTGACGTTCAAACAGGTTTTAATTCTTAGTTCTTAAACACAAATCTATGACATATTCACACATAAACTGGATCATAAATCCATTTTCTAGATTTTGGAATTTAAGATCAACTTAAGGAAATATGAATATGTACTTGATAGCTAATTCACTTATTTCCAAGACCAGTACTCATATTATGCACATTTTTGCTTAGGTATTACTTGAAAAATAAACTTCATTACTGTATGCAGAATTTGTTAACCAATTACTTAATTAGTGTGAGCTCCCCCTCTTCATGGTATTTTGGGTCAGATATTATCTTTGAAGGGGAAATGTAAAATTCTTCTGAATTAATATTCATATAATTTTTCAAGCCAAAGTAAGGGGGTTTTGCCTTTTTTTTGGTAAATTTTATGCTGGTATTTTTCTTCTTCAGTCTAAAAGTATTTGGGAGAGGAAGACTTGTCAACTTCTATATGAACACACTTTTAATGTATTCTGGTTAAATCTTACAGGGAAGGAGAGTAACACAGGACAGTCCTTCAGGTTAAAATCCACAAAAAATCTTGAATGGGAAATGCTGTAATTTTTTAGAAAATTAATTCTAGAATGGAAATCAATGAAAGATTTTTTTTTTTTTTGCACATACAAAAAGGGAGACAAAACAAAACACAGAAATAAGACAAATTAATAATCCTTAGTAATAACACACATGATTTCATGAAACCACCATCTGGGTATGTATTAAGGAATAAAACAAATACATAAATAAGATTATAATTATACACTTATGGAATCACAGATTTAAAACAAATACCTCCACACAACATCTGATAGCAATTTGTAAATAAAGATTTTATCCTGGACATTCACAGTTGTACAATTCTAGGTCTTGGATATTCAAAACCTTTGAAAGGCCCCATAAAATCTTTCTAAATTATAAACCCCATTTAAAGCAGCAGAATGAGGGATTTAAATACCTATTGAGTAACCAAATCACTTGGATTGTCAAAGATTCTTTTAGCTTTTGTAGATTAGGAGATTTAGAGGTACACAGTATGTGCTGCCATAGGGAGCTAGGAAATTGATGTTGTTGGATCATCTATAGCATTTTGTGGAACAATTTTTCTCCCATCTTGCTTATATCTGAATATTTCATTTTTGTTTAAGAATTTTTATGGATGAACTTGCACATTTATCAAAATCTAACTCTTTACTCCATAGAAATAAATATATATAAATTGCCAAAAAAAATCTGCTGTGTGAAACATATCCCAAAACCTTTTTCTTCAAGTCAGTGGTTTAAAGACTTTTAGCAGTGGAGAAATCAACACACATCTACAGGTCTTGCTTTCTAACAGTAAATTTCCTTCAATTTTCCTTCAAAAAAAAAGGATCATCTTATATATTTTTTTATCTGATGACAATTCAAATATTAGTTATATATATTGAAGATCCACTTTTCATAGCTTTCTTATGCATGCTTGTGTATACAGGTTACATTGAATCTCTCTCTTTAAAAACTCTCCTGGATAAATTAAAGAGTACCGAAACCCTTAAATCTATCAAATTTAGGCATGCTTTTTCCATTTCCTGATTTTTTTTAGTAGTTTTTCCTACATTTTCTGACTTTATAAAAACCCCTGAAAATGCAAAAATTGTGAAATAATCCTCAGTGCTCATGCTCCCACCTTTCAATTCTCCTCCTGTCCCTGGCACAAGCTGGGAATGACCCCATGGAATACCACGAATATTCTTTCTTCCCTGGAGATCTTCCAAGATGACTGCTTTATCCCTGAAGGTTTATGGTGTTGCAGGAAAAGGCCATGCTAAAAATGGCTGTCACCGCTCACACCTTCCTCATGTAATCCTTGCTGAGAACAGAAGTAAATCCTGCTTCTCACACCTTCCTTCTGGCTCCACTCTTCCTGCCTCGGGAACTTCCTGCTAATTCTTCAGTTTCAGACAACTGAAAGCCGGGGAGAAGGGAATGTTGGTTTCCTGAACTGCTGAGAAATCAGTTCAGCCTTGGCACTTCTTTGAACCCTCTTTTTCTCAGGTATCAAAAATGGTGTTTTCCTCTGAGATAAACCATAGCACTGGTAGAGTATAATGAAATGGTCTGAACACCCTAGTTTGGTGGAAGGTGCCCTTTTCCATGGTGTGTGGCTGGAACTAGATGATCTTTAAGGTCCTTTCCAACTAAAACCATTCTAGGATTCTATATTACTCTTAGCTGGACTACGATCTGTCTTGTAATGACATCCTTGGTACCAACTTGATAACTGGCACCTCTCCAAATGTGATTCAGAATGTTTAGCAGACTGTCTCAATCACAGGTATCAAAATTATCAAAGCTGAACAAAATTATCAGCTGGAGTTACTTTAAATTCTACAGAGTATCCTTCAGGTCAAAATAATAATAATAATAATAATAATAATAATAATAATAATAATAATGAATAGCCAAATCAAAATAATATGTACAGTACAGTCAGAAATTTCATTGTGTAGTTCTATCAAAATATTAATAATAAATATTAAATAAATATTTTTTATTTTATTTTTAAAAATATATTAAAAAATTATTATTTAAAATAAATAATTAAATAAATATCTTGAAACATTACAAGATTCCTGTGCCACCAGCTTTCATATAGGGATGGAAGAGATAAAGTCTTGTTCCTCAGAAACTGTACCTTAGAAGACTCATATCTTAGTAGAATAATAAAATAACTAGAAGGCATATTTGAACTCTAAAATTCTGATTTTTTGCCTTCTTGAGAATGTCAGTTGCAGTAATCCTTGAATATGCTCTGAAAACAGGCTGTGGGTCTGTATACAGAAGAACGTATTTCAAATATCAACCCTTCAACAGATCTAAAACACTAATAAAGACTGACTTACAGCTTTTTTTTTTTTTTTTTTTTTGAGAGTATTCTCTCTCTGTGTAGAATTGGACCAATCAATCTGATGTGCAATTTTGCATTTTGTCTGATTGCCTTAGGGTTGTAAATATTTATTTTTCTGTTTGTTTGACTCAAATAACTTATAGCTGAAGATATTCCTCTTAGGGCAATTTTCACTTTTAAGGGCAAGAATCTTTGACTTTGTCAATTTCTATTAAAGAATAGATCACCATGATCCTTCTCCTATAAGGGCAAGAATCTGTTGTAAAACAACATGACAGCCATGGTACCATACATTGAAACCTCCTTATTACTGAAATATAAGAAACAAATTAGTTTAACTTGGCAGTGTGTATCTCTTAAACAAGTTACATTCCCATATTTCTGAGTGATTTAGGATCATCTATTCCTTTCACAATGAGGTGGTAGTTTTGGGTTTTGTTTTGTTTGTTTTTGTTTTTTCTTTTTGGTTGTTGGGTTTTTTGTTTGTTTTTTTTTGTTTCCTTTTTTTGTTGTTTTGGTTTGGTTTGTTTTTTTTACATAAGCTATGATTCATGGCTGGGAAAATCAAATTTTGAGGTCAAAAGGTCAGAAACTGCAAGTTTCTCTCCATCAAATGTTCCTAAAAATATTGTTAGCATCAAAATATTATTTGTTTCAGAATGGAAAAAGAGAATGGAAAGAATAAAAGATATATTTTAAAAACTTCATGTATAGAATATAAGTTTTTTCAGTAAGTTCTACCTAATATGCTGGTAAAAAGGATATACCTCATGTCTACCATTACTCCAGAATATTTCAAACATGCAGTGAGATGGGAGGGAGATATCATCTTCACACCAGTGAGAAGCAACTAAAAACAGCATCCAGAAATACTTAGAACCTTGAACTGATACTTACATAAAATGAATGTGCTTCTGAGCAATTCTGAAATTCTGAAAACCTATACTCTGGCACAACCTCAACAAGAGAGTGTGGAACACTTCTCATCCCTCAGATTTATCGAGATATGCCTTTCCTTGTGACTAAGTTAATCTTCTGCTGGAAGGAAGACAGTTTTGCACCATTTCATCCTGTGGAGAAAACTGCTCTTTTCCTAGGAGAGAGATCTATGGACTGCATGGGAGTGAGTTGCCTTCTTCTGCATTCCTTCAGAGTTTATAAAGGAAGAAGTTTGCAACACACTGAGTGGTTTCAAATGAAAAAAAACCCATAACTTCTGGTGAAGGTTGGGATTCATGGAGACATGAAACTATTCCTGGTTCTTGTATGAGAAAGATGTCTATCCAGCATCTAGTATCCCTGGGACTTTTAAAGCTTCACTTAGAGTGGCCCTTAGCAACATGGCTGTATTTAAAGAAGTCTGCACAAAACTGCAGAACCATTTAGGATTTACAATGTCTCGAGCTAGTCATTTCTATTTTCATTTCATTTCCATATGTGCTCGGAACAGAGCATCTTGTAACAAGTCACTTCTCAGAGAGCAACTTCCAAATCTCCTTAATTTATACAGAGGGTCTGGTCCAAGAAACACTTGTACATTTAATTGACTTCATGTGAGTAACATGGCACTACAAAAGTCGAGTATAATTAAGAAAAACTGAAGACATGAATAATTACAAACTTGATCTTGTGAATTACAATATTAACTCATCTTTGAAATTTTATTTCCACATTCTGCTTTATAACAGCAAAGAATAAATAACCAGACAGAAGACAACTCACAGATCACTCTGCTAAAAGTTGTTGACTAGATAAATGATTTTTTTTTCTTTCTAGAAACTCCAGCTGGTGTTATCTTGGCCTTCAGTATCCACTAATTAAATGGAAAAATGTTTGAGATAAAAAGTTAATTTACTAATTAAATGACAAGTATGCTTTATAAATTGTCTCTTTGGCTTATTGTGCATTTAGAGAATTAATTAACAATACAATCAAGCTGCAGTTGTGAGATGCCAATATGGATGTGATTTGAAGATACTTTCACTTCTGTTTTCTATCTCAGTTTTTACGACAGCTGCACCGTAATGAAGACACTTGACTCTTAATTTGTCTCTGTAAAATTAAAATGAGTTTGTGGTTTCTTGCTCACTGGGACTGCAGACAAAATGGTGCATTTAACAGTACACTTCTGATCAGTCAACACAGTCATGATGCTGCAGCAAGCTGCCATTGTTCTCTACAAATGGGGACTAAAAAACCTGGTTTGAAATTAGGCTGTGTTGTTCTGGTAAAGTATTTTTAGTGGAATATAACAATTAAAGTATAAATATAATTTAAGTGATATATTCATTTAAAATTCATGTTAAATACTTGTAATTTGCAAACAACATTAGCAAGTGACAGCCTTGTTTTAAATCTGTGTCAATAAGTCTTAAGACTAAACAAATTAAAAAGTTAGTTTAGGAACTGCCAAAGCATAAGAGATAAGTTTGACTTTTGAATGTCATATACATATAAACATTACATGTGTGGACCAGCCTGACTGATATTGGGATTTGCCCCTTTCAGTGTGGGTGGGTTTTTTTGTTTGGTTTTGTTTCCTGGTTGAAATTAAATACAAATATTAACTCAAAGTCAAATCTAAGTCAGTCAGCATTTATTACCTGCTGCAACTCCTCCAACAATAAGAAAAGAATTTCCAAGAGGTGAAAAAAAGGAAAAGAGAGGGAGAGGGAGAGGGAGAGGGAGAGGGAGAGGGAGAGGGAGAGGGAGAGGGAGAGGGAGAGGGAGAGGG
>JBBMKD010000115.1:70578025-70629162 GCA_037834095.1 Argya squamiceps | reverse complement strand
AAAGAAAAGAAAAGAAAAGAAAAGAAAAGAAAAGAAAAGAAAAGAAAAGAAAAGAAAAGAAAAGAAAAAAGAAAAGACAAGACACCTGGACCTAATCAGATGCTGAGCCACTGAGTAAACAAGCTGGTTTCTCTCCACTGGCAGCTGTAGCTTTTTGTTTGATTGGTACTTTTTATATTCACAAATAATCTTACTCCATTACACATTTCTATGCTAATTTTTATGGGGTTTTTTTCATTAACCAGTTACTTTCACATTTTAGCAAAATTTAGTGCATGGTTATGGATGTGTGTACAATCCCATTCTAAAGAAAGAAAACTGGTTACTTTGCATTCAGTTTACTTTGATTTTTCAGTCTAGTCTGTTGGTGCCTATAGAAGAAAACAGTAATAAATCATTTATAAAATCTGCCCAATCCCTTCTACAGAGAAATGCAGTGAGACAGACTGTCTCATAAATTGTTTAGAATAACGCAGGTCTCCAGTGATTTAGCCTGATTTGTTTGTTTTTAAAAAATAAATACAAAACTCGCAAAACCTGCAGATGGTGATTCCCATCTTTTAAAAAAGGAGTAACAAAAGGCAAAAACAATGAGCCAAAGTACTTTTAATGTTCTTGCAGACAATGTAGACAAATGTAGACCATTAGCAAACAGACTGCGGGGCAGTGAAATTAGGGGGAAAAATGTATCATGACATGGAAGAACTACAAATGAATTTTCTGTATTTATTGCAGAGATTTCACGTGGGTCATATGGTCTAAGCTTTCACTTAATAAGGGGTGAAAAAAGGGAAAATACTCTCATTAAACTGACCCAGCATCACAAATCTTTTGTTTGTCTTGTTGTGTGGATCACTGACATTGACAAAATGGTATTGTGTGCTGGCAGTTTGATTTCTGGCATTTACTGGGCTGTATGAAAGACCACATCCCCAAACACTTCTGTCATATTCTGTTCCAGATTGTGGTATATTAAACTGAGGAAATAAGCCTGTTTTTCTGGGGATCATAGATTCATCAAAATTAAAGATGGAAAAGACCTGTTAGTGTAAATCACTTACATTATCCCTCATCCAATGCAAGATTACTCCCTGCGGTGTGATTTCCAGCACTTTTTTCAGTCCACTTTGAAATGACTCATGCAACAGTTTCCACTGTTTCTCTCTAGAGATCAGTCTCCACTCTAATAAATCTCACGACCCTTGGTTTCAGTCTAGATTTTCCATTACTCATTTAGAGATTTTTTTTCCCCCTGGCCATCTGGTAAGGCAGTCCATGGTGTCTCTCTTAGCCCAAAAACTGAGCCCTTGGAGGCAAGGTAAGGGCCATCAGGAAAGTGGAAGGCAGTCACCAACTGGAAAGGACTTCAGCAAGTTTTCTAGTTTTTTAGTGTTGCTGATCTATTGAGTTGTCATTTTGGTGCAGAGATGTATTCAAGTCTGACTCCTGGTCTGATGATCTCCAATGATCTTTATACAAGGGGAGGTAACAATAGGAAAACAGGAGCAGAATGGCTTTATACTGAATAAGGGGTTAAATGAGATATTAGGAAGAAATTCTGTACTGTGAGGGTGTTGAAGCCCTAGGACAAAGAATCCGTAGCTGCTCCACCCCTGGAAGTACCCAAGGCCAGCTTGGAGAGGGATTGGAGCAACCTGGGATAGTGGAAGATGTCTCTGCCCATGGCAGGGCATGGAATGGAATGATCTTTGAGATCACTTCTGACCTAAACCATAATTCTGTGATTCTATGTTCTAAAGCCCTAACAGAAGATTGAAGTATTTTCTTGTTAATATGTACATAGGTATATCTTCTAGAGAGTTTGGTTATACATTGTATGAGATTTTGGCCCCTTCTGGATCTGAACACAGTTAAAACACTGCCACAGTTAAAGGGCATCATAGCAGTAATGGAGAAGAGCAGGGCAGGTCTTTCCTCATAACCTAGCCTCACCTTTACATCCTGCAGATCAACACTTACATCTGTGTCTAATAAACTCCAAAGTAATTTTCATTTTTACCTTGAGCATTTTTCCAGCACAGTGGATGGAGCTCAGCCTGGACTTGGATTATTTCTCAGCTACATGGGTCTGTACACAAGTTGGTTGCCTAAGCTTCTGTTACAGTGAATAAAATTAGTGCCACAAGTTAAAGCAACACTTTAGACAGAAAGTGGCTGTGTGTAGACTACACATAGACATATGTGCAGGTATGTAGCCTCCTGAAGCCACAGTAAGCTGCATCCTTGTACCTGCACCTCCAATTTGGGCAGAACCCTCCACTCTAACAGCACTCCATCAAGGTGTGAAGGATGGGCTGCAAAGTCCATGGCAGGAGGAGACTACAGCTGCAGCTTCAGAGCAGTTACCTGCACTGATGCCCTTGGTATTGCTGCCTCACCTTGCAGCACCTCTAAAAGCAGAGAGCATCTGCAGAGGTGATTTTCTCCATCTTTTCCAAGATCTGGACTTACATGTTGTTAGTGCTTTTTGAAACATTGGTATAAAAACAATGTAAGGTTATAGGCATCCTGTGGTGACAGAGGGAATGTGGAAAGTTTCAGCTTGTATCCAGTCTGCAGAAATCCCATTTATCTGTGTAACAAACCCATGTAAGCTCACAAGCCCTTCATCAAAACCTTTACTGATAGTATGACATATTGTATGATGTTTACTAGGCAAAGAAAAAAGCAATCCTAGAACACAAAATAAAAACCAAAAAAACCCCCAGGAAAAGTAAACTCAAATGGAAGAACATGCTTTAGCTTTACTGTAGTATTGGAATACAGGGATAAATTGAATTTTCCAAGCTAAAGAGTCTGTAACACTGTCAGTAGTTAAATTAGCTGTTCCAGATTCAAGGCTGGTATCCAAACTGCATCTGTCTTTTTAGTCTCAGCAGACCTTCTTTTTCCTTTTGATTGTTTCCTACTTCATTTCAGACTCACTTCAGAAAATTAGTTGTACTTTTTTAATATTTATACTTAGGGGGAAAACTTCTTCCATGAAGACACCATCTGGAATAAAATTTTCTCTAGGATTACATGTATGGAAGGAGCATTTTGTTGCCTAAAGTTTTAAAATTGTCTCCTTTACAGAACTTGTTGGAGAAGAGATAAGTCCATAGTGAGAAATCAGCAATTGATTGATGATTAAACAAGAAACCAAATATTTAACAAAATATTTTGAGATTCTGGGGGTCTTAAATTTGTGAAAGAGAAACTAATCAGACACAAACTCTTCCAGCATGGGTTACCCCATGGGAATAGTAAAATACATGTTACTAGGGAGCAGAGAGAGGAAGTAGGAAATTCATATGCATCTTACAGCCTGAACAGTGATCAATGAGCAATAAAATATGCCATAAATTGTCCTGCATTGTAGCAGCGCGAGTTTCAGGTTTTTTGAATTTGTATTGTGTTTTGTTATGTGTACTTGGTATGTTCCCCAACCCCCTATTCCTACCCTTGTACTTGGTTCATCCTGATGTAACCCCACCCCTTTCCTTCCCCACTGGGTCAGTGTTTCCCTGCCCAGCCCCCAAGGTGGGAAAAAGGGACACACACCCCTCCCGCTCTCTCTCTCTCCATGCCTTCACATGTGAGTGTTGGGGCTTTGGCAAAGCTCCAACCACATGGGCCGCACTGAATAAACATCTTCATAACCAAAGAGAGAGCACGCTTCTTTATTCCAAGCCTGAATCCATGCCTCAGCGAGCTACCTGGAGAACCCACAAACTACTATAAATTGGCTTAGGGAATCAGCTAGCCGGAGAAAGCATTCCCTACAAACGAGCGACTTTACTGCATTGATTTAAATTTTTCCTGAAAGAATAAGTGTAAAAAAATCTAGGCAAACAAGTGCTGTAAAAAAGCATTGGAAAGGATTTATTTTGCTGAGTGAAGACACAAAACAGAAATTTCAATTTTATGGGCCAAGAGAAGAAACACTCCTAAAATAAATACATGGGCTTCTGTTCAATTGGTAGAGAAGAGGCACCTCTGGAGTCCTCCAGTGAGAAATCCACCATGACCAGGATAAAATGAACTCTGTAACTGGCAGAAATTTCTGTCACATTTTAATTCTCTTTTGGTAGGATGGTATGTTGAGAACTCACAACATTTCACATATCCAGGAAGACAGAAGCACAGGAATCATTCCACAGTCTTCACCTTCCTGGAGGAGCATTCACTGGACACAGTTTGCAATTGTGGTTTCCATGTGGTTCCCAAAGAGTTGGACAATCATGCCTAAAGCCACTGCAAGCCCTTCACCATTGCTAGTTTCAGATTTGCAAATTTGAGTTCCTGTTAAGCCAGATTTGAAAGGTAAAGACCTTTTATGTGTAGAACACCCTGAGATGCTACATGTCATTATATTATGTAAAAATATTTTTTTTAATGCTCAGTGGCATTTTTCCCATTGCTTTAACTGTCCTTTGATGAGCTTTATTCCCACATCTATTTCCTCAGGTAATTGCACTACAAAACTACATTGCCACATTTATTTTTCACCCTTAGGCACTTACCTATAGGTTCATACTCATAGTTTAAGTAGTTTCAGCACCCTTGACTTTGCCCAGATGCACTGAAGCCAAGAGAAAAACTAGAGGAAAAATTGCTATGTCATTTTAAGTTAATAGTTGCTTTGACAATGCCTATGCTGGAATCCTGCATCATTTATTTATATTGCTTGCACACACTCTGAGAGTTTTTTTGGCCATACCTCCTAATATTGTTTGAGACACAATTTGGGGGTATTAGTACTTAGGGATGACTTCTAATTGGTTATACGGATAAGACATTGACATATTTTCTTGTTTATCTCTATACACTCCAATAGTTCTAAAATAATTTTCTGGGAGAATCATGCATGTCTTCATGCCTCACCAAAAGGCAAGAAACAAAACCTCTATGTTTCATGCTGTGTAAGACTCTCTCACCATCTGCAATTGAACCTTACACTGTCAAATATTTTGAGAAAAATTGCACAAAACCAGAATTATATAAAGAGCCATGACAGTTGGTCCTATCCAGGACACAGATCAGATGCAAAGAATAATTCCCTATAAATGACTTCAGCCAAACTTTATCATTTCACGTCAAAATTAGAGAATGACCCCTTGCCTTCCTTTGTTTAATGATATCACTCTAATTTTTGCTGATTGTTAAAAACACATAAGGACAACAATACCAGATAATGTCTCCAACTATTTTAAAATAATAAAACCATTACTTAATAAAATTAAGGAATCATTACAAGAAGTTATGAATGCACTTAAAATTTATCTTTCTTTAACTTAGCCACCTAAGAGAGATCTGCTTGCTCTAAGTTGGTAATTTAAGTCTTTCTTCAGCAGAAAGCCTTCAGAGGGTGACTCATCTTAGGCATCTATCTTTAGATGTGATGAATTGTTTTATGGCAGAGCTGGTCTCTCTGCAGCTACTTATGAGGTAGTCTAGTCAACTAATTTCTTAGGCTGAGTTCCTAACTTTTAGATTATCTTAAATAATCTATCTTTACAAATTCACATGCTATAAAATCTAATGCAGGTTGATAGTGATTGAGAGAGGAATTCATCTCTCTAAATAAGGTAGCCATATGTAAGTTACATTTTATATATTCTATGGTACCGTGAAAATGTTAGATAAGGACTTGGGACAAATAGGGACTCTTTTTTGAGAGTTTCCTAGAGTTCAGGCAGCCAGATGATGGACTAGATTTTTGGCATAGGTAATTAGAGTAATCCCATCAAACACCTCTGTTTGAAAGAACTTTTCTCATTCTTTTCACTCCCATTATTTGAGTTGGGTTTTTTTTTTTCACCTCTTGTGTGAAGTTAACAACAAATTGTCCTCCTAAAATTTATCTTAAACCATTCCCAATGAGTCCTCTCAGACTAACAATAGGATCAGCATATCAGCTGTTATTAGCTGGAGCAAAGACTTCCTAAGTCACCCATCCGTTTATCTCCTGCTCTCATTTCCACTTTTGGAGCACAACTTCTCCTGCATGCCCCTAGCTGTGGAACTGGGAGTTGGAGGGAGGGCATCTGAAGACTCCTGGTGTTCAGCCTCTTATCCTGAGCACAAGCCGACTTCATTCCCATGAAACTGAATTACACATGACCTCTTCACAAAGGACTGCATGGACATTCTGTGCTAATTGCAAAATTTCAAGGAGGTAATGGGAAGACAGTAAATAAATACACAGATAAAATTCAGTATCATTTGGCATATATCCCAAGTGGTATAAATGATACTTCTTTATAATCTGTTATTTTTTCTAGTTGGGTAATTTGTGCCTGTGAGCCTCAGCAATCCTTTTCTCTCTTATGCTCCCTGACACAACCTCAGATGTCACTGTTGCACCCAAACCACCATGACTTACACATGGAATAAATAAGAGGCCAAGGAGTTTGCATCCCTGTCTAATATTTAAAGGCAGTGGGAGTATGCTTAATGTGTTGTGACCACCTACTAGCGAAATGGTAACACTGGTGTCACAAGTTTATCTAATTTCTATTGTTGCAGAGGTAATGTCACATAAATTGGGGGCACAGGCTATTCGTTTTGCAGCCGTCTTTTGCCTGGTGTATAATTATCATAGCTCATCTTTATTAAACACCAGCCTTATCTTTGTTTTGCTCTCTTTGTTGATAGATGTAACCTCAATACTGTTGCCATGGCTACAGTAACAGTAGCTGAGAAGATTTTGTTTGTTGTAAACAAACCGAGCTGTACAGGCACAGATCCTAGTGGAGCGTTTCCAGCCCCCTGCCTTATATTATGCTGATTAACACTGCCATCTCCCTCCTGCTACCCATTTCTTATTTTAATTAGCATTAATTTAAGTTGTATCAAAGAGTGTTTCCCCTTTTGGTGCTGTGGCACCCCTTTTCTGACAGTTTTTTTTTCCCTATAGCGACAGCCATAGGTTAGGACTGCAGCCCTGCTGAGAGCATCCTCACAGCAAAGCCCTGCTGGCACCAAAAATTAATCTCAATGTACACACTAGCTTAATGGCAAAAGATTGCTTTAATTTACTTCCTACATTCTCACCTTCAGGGGCAACTGAACTTGTTCTT
The DNA here is from genome assembly GCA_037834095.1 of Argya squamiceps. NCBI lineage: Eukaryota > Metazoa > Chordata > Aves > Passeriformes > Leiothrichidae > Argya > Argya squamiceps. The sequence continues at coordinate 70,622,077 of JBBMKD010000115.1, read as the reverse complement.
ATGTAGGAGCCACGGGGTTCTGAAAATGTGTGACTAATACTGGCTCTTATTTAGCTTTAAGCCAATTCCTCAAAATCAAGGACCAAATTCAGCACCTCACATAAGGAGATGCAACTCCTCAGTAAGAAACCATACTGTAAATTCTTACCTCTCTGTTGATTTAACCCATCACCTGTTATGTGCACAGAAATGACTGGAGTGGGTTTCTAAACTTCCAACAGCACCAGTTTCTGTTAGTTTTATAGCAGACCTTTCTGTAGCAGGCATTGTTTTCTAATATTTAGGCTTACCTCCCAAGTTTTTATAATAATTTTATTCACTATGTATGCCAATGTTAACAATGTCCAGTCTATACCATATAGTTTTACTATTATTATTTTCATCTTGAAGAGTTTAGGCACTATCCCTGAGGGAAATATGCCTGCCTGTTTTAAGGGACTAGTACTATGTTCTCTGGTAAGGGGTCAGTAGCTTACCTATGTATATATACATATCACTGTTGTATTTTAAAAATGCTATTAAACCTAAATTCTTTTATTTCACCTAGATATAATTCAGTGTAAAGCACAATTGGGTGCAGGTTTATAACAACATGTACACAGGGGAAGTGTTCCTGCCTTGAAAGAGCTGCATTGGAAGAGAGAGGGGTAAGCCAGGTGAGATATGTCCGTACTGCAGCGGGACTGCCATTCAAAGAGATTGGATGCTGCTCTGATGTGACATTGTGTTACAATATTGCCGATGAAACCAGTGTTGTTCCCTGCCTTGTGTGGTTCTGTGCTGATTCTGTGGCCCAGTTGTGCCTCTGCTAAGGCCTCTCCTGCAGCTCCTTCACCTTGCACATCTGAAAGTGGTGCTGTCTGGAAGTCTTTGTTCAACAATGCACAGATGGACAACGTGATGCTCCTCTTTACCTCCCTCCTTCACAGCCTTCTCTGGCTGTGTGTCCAGTGCCATCCAGAATGGAGCAAACCTGCAGATTCTGTATGAGGAATCAGGTTGTCCTGAGAAGAAGGTAGCCTCTTGTAGAGTACTGGACAAAAAGAAAGCACTGCCAGTCCTGCTCTGTCGTACTTCTAAAATGTAACACCAGGAAGAGGAAATTGTTCTGGAAACATTAATGTTAAAGGGGGAAGAAAAATATCTTTCTCTTCACCCAAAACATAAAGAGACGTTGTTCATGGATTTGACAGTGCTGGATTCATGCTTGAATATGATCCTACGGGTCATTTTCAATCCTGATGATGCAATGAGATGGTCAGAATGCTAATTATATCACAATCCGCATTAAGGGAATTCTAGCAGTGTTTCAGTGCTAGATAGACTTAGTCCTTTGTGTGGAAACTACAGGACCATAAAGTGAACAATGACAGCAGTGCCTGGGAGGACAGAATCATCAACAACATTCAGAACTCCAGCTAATAGCTCATTATGAGTGATGAGAGATGCTGGTACAGCATGAAGCAATTGAGCATTGGTACCCTTGGTCCTTGTCACTATCACCAGCCAGAGCAGCTGTGGCTGTCCCATTCCTGGCTGTGTCCAAGGCCAGTCTGGGAAAGGCTTGGTGCAAGGGATAGTGGGAAGTGTCCCTGCCCATGGCAGGATATTGGGATAAGTTAATGTCTAAAGTCCTTTTCAAACCAAACCATTCTCTATGGCTCTGTGGTCAAGGCACTCCACAATTTCCTTATGATTTGATCTTGTTTTATCTAATCCTTTGACATGTAAGAAAGCAGATGATATTACAGTGCGCAGTATCTTTCAGGTCTAGCCCTAATCTCTTCCTTTTTTTTCTTTTTTTTTTTCTTTTTTTTTTTTTTTTTAATATAGCAAAACACAGTGTAGGTAGAAATGTGTTCTGTTTGAAGCCTCTTGGCAAAACTTTGCACATCAAAGCAACACCAGATGATGAGGCTGAGTCAAAGAAGAAATCACAACGCTTGTGTGAATTTCCTTGGTTGCAAACCTTTATATTTCAATTTTTCATGCTATTTTAATATAATTTTACACATTAATGATTAACAAGGTGAGGCATTGACACTAGCAAACTTGATGGATGGGAAGAAAAATTTACCCCCCATGTGAACTTATGGAATAGTTCACACTCATTTTCAGCTTGAAAAGCTATTATCTGTTCATACAGCAGCTTTTAAAAGTGCAAATGGAAGCAATCCAGCATGCAGAGGTATGTAGTAGTTTACAAATGTCTTGTGATATCTAAAAATCAACCTGAAATATTGGAATAAAATAAATTCTTGGTGGACCCAACTTCTCCTTGTTTAATTATGTTTTACTAGATTGACAGTGCAATTGAAGGGTGGAATTGGGCAGCCCAGTTAAGAGAATTTTCATAGCCCCCCTTGCAACTTGTAGTTCTTCTAGCACCAGGACCTAACTTGACATATTTCACCAGCACATCAAGTCAAAAGACTGCTATGAAGTTTGGATCCTCTTTCCCAGAGGACTAAAAAGGAGCTCTATCTTCAAATGAGTGAACACAGAAATGAAACCCAAGCCTGAAAGAAGTTGCACAGCAGGGTACGCTCTCTGTCTCACAGAGAGCATGAGTGTCATGAAAGGAAGGAAGCTTGATCTAGCTAGCAATCCAACCACCTGAGAAAAGTCTGAAGTTTGATATACACCTGCAACACTGCAGTCTGGCATTTCCAGTTGATTTTTGTAACTATATGTTTAGAAACCCTAGAAGAAATCATTTCCACTCATGAAAAATGCTAATAGAAACACATATGGAAGGATAGGGAGAAAGAATGCCTCATTTAAATTTTGAATATTTGTCGAATAATAGAATCACAGGGTGGTTTGAGTTGGAAGGCACCTCAAAGATCATCCAGTTTCACTCCTCTGCCATGGGCAGGGCCACTTTCCACTATCCCAGGGTACTCCAATCCCCATCCAACCTGGCCTTTGACACTTCCAGGGATGGGGCAGTCACAGCTGATCTGGACAGCCCAATGCACATCACCCTCACAGGGAAGAAGGGCTCCTTAATATCTAATCTAACATGCCCTCTCTTTCAATTTAAACCCTTTCCCCCTGTCCTATTATGATTCACCCATTTCTCTTCTTCTGCATGAATTCTGTGGTAGATCTGGAAATCTGAGCAAAGCCATATGAATCTGGTGCTTTGCCCACATGTCCTACAGTAGATATTTTCCTATGTCCTTTAGCTACCCCCTGGTTTGTTTTTTTGTTCTTACCAAACATTTTTGCCTCTGGACTAAGTCTGGAACATTAGCAAACACCAGAGAAGAAGTGATCTCTACCTTGGTTGTAGTGGTTGGTGCTGAAGTCAAAAGTCATTTACTTTAGTTCCAGACATACAGACCACGGCAGAATATACATCCAGCAGAAAAGGTTTGGTGATACAAATGCCTCCAGAAAGAATCTTACCTGAAGTGTCATGAAGGAGTTAAAGTCTGGATATTACTCACACTCCATTGCACATCAGAGAGGGAATTTAAACACAGGTAATAAAGCATTGATAATAATGCATGTGCTTCCTCTGTGATATGACAAATTATGTTTTCATGTCACTGACTATATTGTCTCTCAGTTCAATAAATAGAAAGACTGCTTAAAGTCGGTTTACAAATAGGTACCAACACTACAGACTAACATATTAGTAAATTTTGTGTACTGTTGAGGGGTTTTTTTTTAGCTATGTGAGGCTATGTATGAGAAAGATGCTTTGAAAGTCTGACACTTTCTTGGGCACAGTGCTAAAGAGGGATGAGATGAAAGACTGAGAAATCAGACTGTATTCATCCTACCACTTGCGAAAATATTATTGCTTCTCACAGTGTTAATCTACTGCTAACTTGAAGCAGAGGCTATTCCATACCAAATGGAAGTTGAGAAAATTATTTTTCATGCCAGAATCATACTAGGAAAAGAGTGTGAAAAAGGAGAAAAAATGTCCTTGTGACCTTGCAGCCAGGCTTAATTAGAAAGATCAGTTGCACTGATCTATCATGGTGGTGCATGGCAGTCCTTCCCAGCTCTATTTCTGTTGAACTGAATGAAAGTTTATCCTTTACTTCAAAGATAGACAAAATAGACCTCAGTACAATATTTTAATTTAAATTGTTTTCTCGTTTAATTAAATATATGATACTCCCCTATTCCATTTGTAAGGAACTGTCTCATTGAACAGTGACATTTTTACCTGTGTTTTGTCGAGGTAGATGAATGATGAGAACAAAGGACAGCACAGAAAATTTAGCAGGGTATTGCCATGTCCCTTTCTTCTAAGCAAGTTCATCATGAACAACAAGCTTGTAATTCACATTCATACTCCAGTAAGCTTATTTTATATTAAAGCATTCCTTAATATTACAGTAATCTAATTGGTTTGTATGGTTAAAGGAAGATAAAAAATCCCATATTTATTATGACTTATTACTATAAATCTCCTCACTAAAATAAAAAGAAGCATTTATCGAATTCAAAAGGCATATGAACATCAATGTTTATCTTTCTGATAATATCAAAACAGTGCTTCCAGTACTTAAAGTTGTCTTGAGAATATGGAGAAAAACCTAAAATCCAAGCCACTGTGAGTACAATTCCCTTCACATTTACTGGAGGACACTTACATTCTTTTACCTGATGAATCCATTCAACCACATGTGCTATGCAGTGTTTTATAGTGAAAAATCACTGCTGCAGCTGAAGCCTCTTTGGGAAGTGCACTCACACTGCCTGGTTTTTGTCTGCACCTTGATCCTTAAAGCATGAGGCTCACTTTCTCAGGCTTCCCAGGGGATGTCATTGGGGTGTTTGAGTTGGGGTCCTGTCAGTCATGACCTACATGACTCTCCACTGATTGGACAGGGATCCTAGGGACTGGGACCTCTTTATTATTTTTCTGTGTGTCTATCAGATATGTTTTGAAGTCAGGGGTTTTGTGTTGCTGCTTTGTCTGCACTCACAAGTACTACTTGCTGTTTCTGAACGACTGCTTTATCTTGCATTTGAAAACTCTTATCATATTTGATGTGAACGCCTCCTGAAGCAGGGAAACCCACTGGGTTAATGAGGATTTCTGTTGTTGTTTCACTTTATTCAGTCCTACTAGAGGGTATTTTTACAAGAGCTTGTAGGGGTGGGACAAAGGTGTCCTTAGCTGAAAAATGTTTAGAATAGATATTAGGAAAAAAAATTCTGTACTATGAGGGTGGTGAGGCCCTGACACAGGTTGCCCAGAGCTGCTGTGGCTGCCACATACCTGGCAGTGTCCAAGACCAGGTTGGATGGAGCTTGGAGCAACCTTGGATAGTGGAAAGTGTCCCTGCCCATGGCAGGGGATGACCTTTAAGGTCTCTTCCAATCCAAACCATTTTACAATTCTGTGAATTTCATATCTTAGCACTTTGCTTAATTAAGATCAGGGCAGGAGCTTTAAAAGAATAAAATGAATAAATAGTGTTTTGCTGATACGCAGTCTGAAGTTAGGTTTAGATTGTTGTTTAGAATACCCCTGAGGTTTTTCAGCATAAAATTTCCTTACTAACTTGGAAAAAAAATCCTTACTCTTCACTGCTGGATGGTTTTCATACCACAGATATGCAGGTCGGCACAGATACTGCTGTGACAATAAACCAATCTGTTATCACACCTGTTCCAGATGAAGGTGATTATTCCAAGAATGGTATCTTATAGAAACTTTTTCTATCCCCCCTTTTTTTTTTTCTTTCATCCAACCAAAAATCATATTTGCTTTTCCTGTGGCTGCCAACTAATGAACAGATATCTTAGTCAAACATTCCATGAGTTTCCAAATGTTTTAGATCCTCAGAGAATCCTGCAGCTTGAGAAACATATGAGAAGTTTAGAGTACTTCTGTCTACAAGGATAACCTTGCTTGTATCCCAATTGAATTCCATCTGTCATAAGACAGCCCTACCTCCACAGCATGTTGAAATTCACTGAAAAGTTCCACTGTCCTCCACAGGACTTAATAATATTACTATATGTGAGGAAACCATGGTATCAATATTAGGCTTTTATGAAATGAAAATTATTTTCAAACAGAAGTATCAACCAAGTGAAGTTTTATATAAATGTAGAAAAAACATGTGACTGTTGCATATAACACAGAGTATCTTTCATCCTCTAGTATTTTAATGTCTTTTAAAAATATCATTCTTGGCTTAGTTTGAGAGTTAAGTTTTTTTTAAAGCAGGTTTAGATATAGATTAGAATTCTTGGATTATTATTTTTTTTATAGGAAAAGTTTCTTTTTCCCCTCCATCTAGTACATTGTCCACCCACTTGCATTCTTTTTCTTGCATTCTTTTTTATAAAAAGATTTTTTTTTGTCATTGAAAATAATGCAAATAATAAATAGAGATTTTTTTCAAGCTTGAATGTGCCACTTTTCTATCTGGAATGGTTTTTTTGTGTGTGTGTTTCAAATCAATTCAAGTAAATATTTGATTGAATTTCAGTCATAATACGTGAAAATATCCAGGAAAATATTTATATATACTCTTTGTTCAGCAGAAACCTAATATTTAATACCTTAAGTATATACTGTTGCTCTTCTGTGGGAGACTTGTGGCTTCAGAAAAGGATACTGCTGCCAGCAAAAGGTATAGAGCATACTAAATCCTCTTTTCACACAAAAACATCCATTAGTTTGCATTAGTTGGGCAAGAGATGTCAATCAGGAATTGAAAGTACTCAGGGATTCCTCAGTAGCTTGCAGAAATATCTCTACTATGTAGAATTTCAATTAAATTTAAATTTACATTTAATTGACTTTGTCTCCCTCATTTCCCTCTCCGTTCTCAGATGTATGTATAATTGCATTTATTCTAATTAATATTTACTGAATTTTAATCTACAATCCTGCACTGTCACTTAGCACAGTTATTTTTCTGAACAGTTCTCAAAAAGATTCTTAATAATCCTTTTTGAGAATCCACACAATGTATGTTCCTTGAATTATCTTGAGGTGATTATTTTTTTTTTTTCTGGATTTTTGGAGAGCTTAAGATTTAGGACTAACATTTTATTTTATGGAAATGTATCCAGTTTGAGTCTATTAAGGTATAGCTTTCCAGGTTCTGTGCTGTTTTTCTCTCAATTAGACTGTCAGGTTCCAGAAGAACAAAGACGATTATCATTGGTTTGTTATGCACTGGGTAGCCCCACATTGTCTTCCTAGAAGAAACCTGATGTGGTCACACTGCCTGGTCCTCAGGAATGTTGGTTTGTGTCTATGAATAGACTCACCAGATATCTAGCTCTTGTTTGGACAAGGAAATTTGGATGGTGATTCTACCCTTAGAGAAAGTGCTTCGAAAGAGCTTATCTTCATCTCTAAATTCCCAAACATCTTCACAGCTATGTTTCTTAGAGATTCTCAAAGGTTCCTGGGGCTGAGCTATCTAATCATGACTTAATTGGGTACCCACAGCAAATGTTTTTCAATAGCTGTCTCTGCATGCACTTGGCAAGTACAAGGCAGTGCGATTTGTCTTAATCATCTTTGGTGATGCATTAAGCTATGCAAAATTACTTCATATTTTGCATAAACTAAGATTAAGCAATCAGACATTTACTCCAGATTGCTTGACACACAGTGAATTCTTAAACCACAAGAATGCTCAGATGTCTGATCCCATGGGCATTCATATGTCTCTTTACGGGTGTGTTTTCATCACTCAGAGCTATCTCTGTCCTTTGAATTTCCCAGTTAGCCATTAAACTCACAGAAAGTATTTTTACAGCTCATAGATGATATTGTGCTGGTGTTTCTCTAGTCTTCTTTTTCTTCTCATTTTAGACCTACTGGATCTGCCAGCTGGATTTTCCCATGCCTACAGTACCACCATGGCTTGATCACAGAATCAGAATGGTTTGGGTTGGAAGGATTGGTCACCCAGTTCCAGCTCCCATCTCTGTCTTATTCTGGCTAAAAAATTGCAAGTGCCTAGGTCATTCCCTTTCATGAAATCATCAGCTGGGAATTTCTTTGTATATGTAGGCTTTCTTCATTCATGGTGCAGGGAGCTTAATCAACCATGTCCTGAAATTATTTTCTTATTCTGGATCACTGCTTTCAGTGGTCAGTTTTCCATCCTGGAAATCTAAATACCTCTGTTGTAGGACTGAATTAATACCTTTTTAATTTTTAATTTATTTTTCCATGTATCATAATAAGTAAGCACAGAGTTAAAAGCAGATTTTCAGGGTTTTGTACATCTACCTTTAGAGACTGAAAGAACATACATGTTGTATAATGTATCAAATGTTATATTTCCATACTCCTGATGTGGCAAAATGACTTTTTCATTTCATTATCCATCTTCTGGGACTAAAAACCTCTGTGCTAGTTTTATGATATTTTAGGGTATAGTGAAATTACTTTGTCTCAGTTTGAAATATTTCCCATACATATGAGTTTATAAGCAGTGTTACTGGCAGGCTGAAAGCCTGAATGCTTATAAATAGAGAGCTGAAATGGGGGCAGAAGTAGCCCTGTGATCATTACAGGCTTTTGCTTTCAGTAAAGTAACAAGTAATCTATTGCATCAAACAGGCCAAGCCTGCTGAAAATGGGCAAAGGTCACCCTGGTGCCAGAGTTTACAGTTCTGTCCTGATAAGCAGGTGGTTCCTAAGCAGATAAGATGTTAACAGATACCAACAGTCTCTGGTTTTAGAAGTGGAAAAAAAGCAATGCCAAAGCATTAGGTTTAAACTGTGTGCATCACTGAGAGATGGATCTTGACATTGCAAAGGTGTTTTTTCCAAGATCAGCCTTCAGAGCCTTGAGTTAGTTGTATCCTAACATGGAGGATATCCAAACCTACTTATATTAAGTGATTACTTTGTAGAAACCTCCAAATTAAGCCTGGCTTAAGTAAAACAAGCATGATAAAAGAATCATGACCTGAAGAAGAGAAAATAAAAGCCTGCTCTACATCTCCTAGCTATTCTTTGCACAGCACACACACACAAGTGCACACAGGTAAGGCACAGTTGCTTGACAGCCAATGGCATCTGGTTATCTGCAATCTCCTTTACAAGAGCCTTGCTCTCTGCAATGCACCGGTGCCTCTGCTTTGTGTTAGATAAACATGGCAAACACAGATAGCAACAAGAGAGTGATATCACAGGTCCTGGTTGCCAGCAGCAGCAGGTCCAGCAGCATCAGTGGGGGCTCAGCAAACCCCCCCACGTCTGTTTGTTCATGGGCTCTGACAACCCAGGTAGGAAAGTTGCGCAGAGAAAGAATTTATTACATTGGTGGAGGCTGGCTGGAAAGCTGCTCTCCCTTTTTATTTTAATGGTCGCTTAAATTACTTCTGCAGACTTTGACAGAGCTTTGATTAGCACACACAAATATCATCCACAAATTCAGACTGGATCTTTCATCCTAATAAACATGAGCCCAGACTTGCATTTGGATCCTGGATGCTGCTTTGGGTACTCTCCAGATTTTCTGCCAAACACTGCCACCAAGTGTGAATCTTAGATTGTTTTACTAAACAGTCGAAAGAAAAAGAGATCCATCTGCCAGATCCTGGTCCTGATGACCTCAACAGGCGCTGGAGACCCACAGAACATCTTCCTCTCTATTTTCCCTGTTGAAAACAAGGCTGTGAAAGCTGTCTCACACTCATCTAACATTTAACAATAAAATCTAAAGTCATGGACAAATGATGGAGCCCCATCTTAGTGTAAAAGAGTAAGACAGATGTGGAGAGAGAGGAGGTGCCTAATGCCTAAAAAAATAATAAAACAAAAGAAAGTAGGGGAAAAAGATGTTGCTCTAGATAATACAAAACCCCAGCTCATGAACCTCAGAATAATACCTTGGTAACAGGACTGTCTTTGGTTTCTTTAATTTTGTACCATAATAATCAATGTGACATGTGAAATTAAGATGAGGAATAACATATTATCAGTCTTAGGGAAGGAATATCTTCAGTCCTATTTCCAACAAGACTGTCCTGAGAATTTGTCTGGTCACCACATGGAAAGCTAAAAATAAGTAATATGGAGAGATAAATTGAAATATTTGTAAGTGAAGCTGATCAGAACTCTGCACGAAGAAATAAAGTGGCAAGAGTTCAAACAGCCCAACTTATTGGAGTGTGAATTTTATTTCACAATGAGAGTGTTCAAACATCTATCTGGTTAACTTTACATTCTTTATATTAAATGGAGATAATATTTATACTTATCAGCTGTGCCTCTCTAAAGGATCGCTAAGAAAGTCACTTATCAAAAGGGATGTTAAGAAAGCACAAGCCCCTGTAGTTAAAAAGAAAGAATGTGATTTGCAGCCTGGAACTATCGCTCTTTGGTTGCAATGGGCTTGGTAAATAAGGCTGTGGGGTGCAGCAGCCATTCCTGACCCTGTTTCCATCAGCCATGTTCTCTGAATTCAGTGAGAGTAAGAATTTATAAGAATACTATTTTATATAACTCTTACATGGTTCAGGCATAACTTCACAGTCCTGAGTTACAACTCTGATCTTTGTTTAAAACAACAAACATATGAATTAGAAGGACACACTCCAAGTGGCTCCCAACAGAGATAATCCAAAACCATGGAAAAACATGAAATTTAAAATAAGACTTAGGATTGCTATACACAACAGACCTCAAGGTGCAATTCTGAAAATTCCACTTAACTAGAAATATGCTCCTCAGGCCATAAAGATCTGTGTTTCTATATTACTCAGAACCTTGAAATTTTTCCAGGTATGTTTAAGTACTTCTGAGTTTGGATTCACATGCATCACTTCTCTTTGTTTAACAGGTTCTGCCCATACATATCATAGAACTAAACTCAGCCTTGGGCATTCATCAGCAGTTCTTGTAGCTGCACAACAAAAGATTAGTTAAATGGTATATACTTTTCCTTAGGTAAATGAGTGGCTGTGTAATTATTTCTCCTGCAGGCCTTAACAGCACCAGAGGAGTTGCTTTCCTCTATCATGTAAATCTGATGCAGCTTTTAAATTGCTATGTGTGCCAGAGTAGGTTTTCTTTTTTTTTTTTTTTCTTTTTTTTCTTTTTTTTAAAATTTAATTTAATTTAATTTAATTTAATTTTATTTTATTTGTTGGTTTGGTTTTTTTTGTTTGGTTTTTTTTTAATTGTAGGTGGTCTAGCCTCACATCACCCAGAAAGGATTTACAGAGGCAAAACATATTAACTTTATTTGAAATCAGGTCTATAAATCCCCATATATTGATGAGAAACCAGACCCTTAAGTAGTAATTCTAATTCTAATAGAGATCTGAATGCTCGCTTGTCATAAATCACAGTATTACAGAATAGGAAGAAGGTAAAACCTACATTAAAGGCACATACAGAGCACTTCTTTCTGGAACAGACTGTAAACTTTTTAATTCTTCATCCAGTCTGGTTTGGAATGTTTCAAGTACCAGATCTTCTGTCAATCCCCTGAGGAAAATATTCTGTGTCCCCACAGAGCAAGCATTGTTAAGGGTTCTTTCTAGACATTCAGTTCAATTATTCATTTATTCACTTCTAATTATGCTCACCTCAATAAAAAAACTGTTCTCCTCAGAACCACACTCTGTTGGAGATACCTCCCCATGCCCCCTGCTATTATTTGGACCAAGTTAGTGATTCTGTTATTCACTTGCCTCAAATGAAGCCTGTATGTCTGTCTTCGTGGGATTTCTCTGTTTTTCAATTCCCCAGCTCTATAAGTCGTCTCACTTTCTCACATCCTTTATCTATTCTTCTAAAAGCTCTAACACAGGGTCAGCCTTTATTTGTGTACATTATCTACACGCAATACTCAGGGAGCCCAAGATCAACTTCTCAAATATTCTGAGATAGGACAGGAAAACAGTAGTAAGAAAAGGAAAAGTTGTAGATTATGCTATTTATTTTTTGACATCCAATTGCTATTAGAGAATGATAACTATTGAAATAAGTATCCCTTTATAAACTTATCTGGTTATCTCTGGCTCTGAATAAGTTTAGTTCCAAAAATAGATTGGGAGAATCTAACAGAAAGGAGTATCATCCTGTGTGTTTGAAAGTAGACAAAGTAACATTTACAACAATCCTATGAAAAATATCCATTTTGAAACAGATGTTTAAAAACAGATGTTTAAAAACAAAGGTGAGTTTTTCATGCATGTTACTAGAGATTTTTTTTTTCCTCAGTGACAATAGGCCATGGCAAATGCTAGCCAACTTTAAATTTTAAATTTGGAATTGAACAATGTGTGTGTAGACCCAGAAAAAAAATAAAAAAGTCTCGCTATTTTTTTTCCTGGTAGGATAAGAGTAAAAAATCATTCTTACAAAACAATTTTTAACTTCTCTAATATATGTGGCTCTATGTTCCTTGGCTGCAGCAAGGAACTAAAATTTCAAGGGAATTTGATCAGTAATAAAGAGACCAAGATACCAACTTCAGCTCTCCTTATCTGCCTTTTAGATTCAATCAGCAGATTTTACCTGGCTGTTTCTTGCCTCAGTTCCTGCTTGTGATGTTCATTTAAACAATGATGTGGAAGAGGAGTGGATGGCAATGTGTTTGTATGGTCCCTGACAACACAGACTCCTGGATTCAGCTGTGGACAGCAGGCACGAACAGTACAATAATGGATACTACTTTCACCTGAAACTGCACAGAAAATGCTTTGTAATTCTTCTGGTCTTTGACAATTAAAAAACCCAAACAAACTGATATTTAAATTATTGCCAAGCTCAATTTTTTTTCCCTAAAAAAATTTTATATTACTACAAAGCTGTCTAGACACATGTTGTGGTCCCAGTTGAAGTACATAAGAAGTAATAATCTTGTCCTCAAAGTCAGACCCTAGATGTCCAAATCACCTTTCACTTTCTTCTGTTCATCCTTCATTTTTCTCATTTTCATCCTTTTTTAAAGAGTATATTTGTATCTGTATCTTGCTCTCTGTAAATAGATGAAAAGGTTTCCATGGAGGTGTCTCTTTGAAACTCCAAGTTCTAACCTAGACAATGACAATTCTGTTCTGGAAAAGGCCTTATCCCTTGGCAACAGGTAGTGACCAGTAGACACAGGGGTAAGAGCAGAATTTTTATTTTTGGTGGGACTTGGCTAACCTAATAGTTCCCAGAACAAATTTTAAACATGTAGGAGAGAGATTCATGTTCTTTTCCTGCAAGTGTCACATTGCTCATATTTGTGCTAGTGCCTTTTGATGTTCCTGTTGAATTTATCTTTGGAAGTGAGGGTTTGGACACAGGCACAACTTGAAGGAAAATGTGCTCCCTATGGACCATTGAGTAGATGATGCCTAAGGTACCAGAGGACTATTGGACAAGGATATATGTACCTGAAACATTCAGTGATGGGCTCTAAATTATATTTTTCTTCAAATTAAAGAAATGTTTCCTTGCCCCGATTTTACCACTGTTGCTTAGGACAATACTTTAATGAGTTCCAGCTTTCTGTGGACACAGAATATGGGATTTTAATTTGAAATCTGATCATATTTCTGGGTCCCTCTGGAAAATTTTATTAGCTCTTTTCTTCATAAAAAACTTCTAGAAGATCAAAGGTCTGGGCATGAAACACCATGGCAAATTTGTCCCTGGATGATTTAGCAAAATCAATAGATTTATCAGAAATAAATTTGTCCTAATGTGCTTACCCCTACATAAAAACTCTATGTGATCATCAAATTTATTATGACATGACACAAGAAATCACAGCTATTCACAGTTTTCTTTGTCTGCCACACACTCCACAGCTAATTTTGTGTTACAGTGGAGAAAATAACTGCTAAATATCAGCAGCCTCTTCTGCGTATTCAGCATGAACCAGGGTCTGTCCTTGCCCCTTAATCTGTTCCAGTATGAGGCTGAGTCCTTAAAAAAAAAAAAGAAAATATACAGAACATTTAAAAGCTGATCTCAATAAATGTTTTATTTTTAGAAGTCAGGACTATTAATTTAAGCAGCATTTGTCCTGATTTTCTAGTAGTTTCTCCACACCATGAGAGCATGATACAGTCTTAATTTTCTGAGAACTGGAATGCTAGAAGTGTAAGATATGCTCAGCACTGGAATGCCAGGGGAATGGTTTCCCTGGCAACAGCAAGCACATAAAAAGTATTCAGAGCAGTCCCTGATTTTCCTGTTTTAAGCCTCCATTGATAGGGGAATAAAATCTAGTTTGGATTTTTTTATTTAAGGTGAACTGCAGGGCAGAAACATATGGATGTGCTTTATTACATTTTGCCACCTTGCGGAGCAAACCTGTAGGAAGGGAATTTAGAAGATGTGGCCATGGAGCCCCAGAGAGGGCATGCAGTCACTGGAGGGAAAAAAAGAATAACCAACAGTTAAAAAACAAAAAAAACCCAGGGCTTATTTTCAAATGGTATATTTTCTAAGGTAATTTTTAAAATGAGCCAGAGGGATTTCAGGGTTCAGCATAATGTTTTGTTCTGGTACTGTAAGACACTTGGATACAAATTTACCTCTAACCTGAAGAGCAGATGCCATGAATTGGAATTCAGGTCCTCTGCTTTTTAGACATTTGGACAATCCCATAGAAATTAGACGCATGCTTTGATATCCCACTGAACCATATCTTATATCATGTCACTTCAAGATCATTCACATTAATTTCTGCCTTTTTTTAAAGGTATCTCAGTTGGGCTCCCACTGTAAAGTTGCCTTCAAGAGGAATGAAATAAAATTGAAATTTGTCTTCAACTTACCACTGTTTTGCCTGCATTGACACTTTCAAGTGAGGACACGTGAGTTTGTCTGCAGCTTGACATGTTTCACTAGTCCTAGTTCTAGTTGTGGTTTTGCATACAGGGAGTGAAATTTAAACCCTAGACTAAAAAAGTTGAGAATATGATTGGTCTTTCATGAACATTTGATACCCATAGTTTTCAGTTTAGGAGGAGATAGAGCTGAAATTTTGGGGTGTTGTTACTGTGCAATTTCTCATGGAGCAGCCTAAAAATACAAATATGATAAAAATATGAATATGACTCATCCCTTGAATATTTTGACCCCTCGAATATAACAGACATAGATAATTTGGCTATGGAAAATATTATACAGAAAAAAAGTTCTCCTACTATTATGTATTTATTACATAGGTTTATGAATTCTGGATTATTTGCAAAGTGGGAAAATATTTTTTAAAATGCAGTACCCCACAAACTCAGTGGTTTGGACAGAACAAATTATACATTAAAAACCCAGAATTTCTATCTTTATCTACACAATGAATGTGACTTGAATTTCTGTTCTTTCCTTTCTCAGTTCTAGAGCCTTTGTTATTTCAGTATTCTCCTTGTTTGTATGCTTGCTGAGTATTTATATTCCCCAAGTGAATGAGCTTTCCTTTATCCTAATTGAATCTTTTAAAAATGTTTTTTCCCCACTTTCTACAGTAGTTAATACTGGCCTGCTATTTCTTATTTTTCTTCCCTGCCTCCTCATAGGATCCTGTGTTACTTTCCCTTAGACTTCGCAATACAGAAGAGAAAGGTGATATTTAACACTTACACAGTATAAAAAATAATCTAGATCTGGACCATCTTTCATGATCAAAAAAAATTCACTATCTCCTGTTAAAAAACCAACAATCAAACAAAAAAAACTAAAAAAAACCCTAAAAAAAACCCCAAAAAATCAAACCACCAACCAAAAACATAAAAACCCAAAACAAAACAAAAAAAATAAACCAGGTTTTTATAATAACCTTGATACCTTGCATTTTGATGTCTCTTCCACAGCACATGAACCAGCACATGACACTTGCAACTCTAAAAGAGAAGTCGTGTTTAGTGAAGTGACAGAAGAACTCACATAGGAAAAAAAAAAAAAAAGAAAAAAAAGAAAAAAAAAAGAAAAAAAAAAGTAAAAGAAAAAAAAAAAAAGTGGGATATATTTACTACATTTCCCTAGTCTTTACTTGGTGAGGTTTCATTGTTTTTACAACTCATTAATAAACACTGCCTTGAGCCTCCATGCAAACTGCTCATGTTTGGACAATAATGCTGAATATGTTATACCATCTGGGTGTTCTGCAAAAAGCGCTTCCCATTTGCAAACAAGCAATCAAGTGTGTAAGGAAGTGTGCTTTCTTGAAGGGAGAGAAGAAAACAAAATGAGGGAGGAAACTGGATAAGGTACAATGACCTACTTGCTGCTTTCACAAATTACAATAGCCATTTAAAGTTACCATGATAAGGCAACTTCAGGGATGCTGCCTGGTTTCTGTCCCTGTGAAAAGCCTCAGCTGGAGCTGTCACAACATAGGGCTCTGTTCTCCATCTGTCAACCATCAGGGCAATCAGGTTTCTCCCACTGACCCACCTTGACCCACTGGCCCTCAGAGTCACCCATGCTTACCCTGCTGGCCCCAAAAGCTGCCCCTGTTCTTCAGAAATTTCTGCTTTTCAATACTAAGGGAGGCAAATCTGGTGGACTTTGGCTCCCAAAAGAGTGTCCTAAAGTATGATAAAAAGTATAAAGTGTCTGTATTTCAAGGCCAGTCAGCAGTGCCTTCCTTTCTGTTCCCACTCTCTCTCTCTCAGGTGTGAGCTATCATTCCCCCACTCTAGGCTTCCTTGTGTCCCTCACCATCACTCTGGGCATGTCTTTCATGTCTCAGCTGGCAGTTTTTGCCTGTTAGTTCTACAAAAGCAGCAGAACTATGCTGCAGTTTTATTTTCTGCCTTCTAATATTACCTAATCGATTCTCTCTTTGCAGATTAGATAGTTAATCCAGTGGTGCCTTTGGGTTGCTGCAGTGCTAAATAATCCCCCTCTGCACATCTCTCTCTCTCCATCATGTCCTCTCTTACACAGCTTTCTCCCTCAAAACACTTCCATGACTTTCATCCCACTAGCTTGATACACTGCTATTTATACCTCAAAGCTATTGAGGTATTTAAACAATATTAGTGCATTCACCATATCCATGTATACAGATTATGCTTACTCTGCCATCTGTTTCCGCTTATACACACACTCCTACTTCTGCCCTTGGGAAGATGAGAGAGCAAACACCTGACAGATGCCTAGTCACACTGTTTAATATTTCTGGAAAATATTCAGGTGCTGAGTTTAGAAACAGGAGAAAGGCAGTGCAGAATTAAGGCAAGTTCCCTGCAAATCTATCAGAATTTTCTGTCTGGAAGAATTCTTGCAAAGATTAGATGTGAGAAGGAAGCGCTATATCTCTCCCCTTTTTCACACCACTCAGTTAGCACAGCATCATTGAGAGTCAGTCTAGGTTTTATTCAAATAGTTATTGCATAATGGGAACTACGACCTACTGTATTTATACATCCATTCCCATCTCTTCAGCATCTGAGCACCTTCTCATACAATTCTAAGAGATTTAATTAACATCTGTCAAGAGGGGCTCACTTTCCAAAGGAGGGAAAGATTGCATGTGGATTTTTTTTTTCCAGCTACGTCCAGTGCCATGTGTCTGCATTAGCTAGCACACAAAAAAGGAAAAGAAAAAGAAAAAGAAAAAGAAAAAGAAAAAGAAAAAGAAAAAGAAAACGAAAAAGAAAAAGAAAAAGAAAAAGAAAAAGAAAAAGAAAAAGAAAAAGAAAAAGAAAAAGAAAAAGAAAAAGAAAAAGAATGGACTTGACACTCGGCACAAAGAGAAGCGAGGTGAGTAGGAAATCCTTTGCCAGTTGGTGAAGCTGGTACTTGATCTGGTGTTGACACAACTCAGCAACTCTCACACTCAGAGAATCACAGAATGGGTGAGGTTGGAAGGGACCACAGTGGGTTTTCTGGTCCAGCCCCAGCCCAGAGCACAGGACACAGGATTGTGTCCAGAGGGTTCTAGAATATCCCCAGTGAGGGAGAGTCCACACTTTTTCTAGACAACCTGTTCAGTCTTCAGTCACATGAACAATAAACAAATTCTTCCTCATGTTCAGGTGGAACTTCCTGTGCATCAGTTTCTGCCCTAAAATCCCAAACCTAGTCCCCTGCACCTAGTTTTCTACTAATCCATCAATTTCAGGGGCACATTATGACTTTGGATGACTTTTATGATCTCAACAGAGCTTTCACAAATGAACCCTCATTTGGTCTAGATGGAAGGCAGAGGTTTCAGACGCACAAAGGTTGTGTTCATCTCCTTACTTCTAATTTAGGTTCAACTGGAGCAACAAAACTCCTTTTTGATTCCAGAAAAGTTCCCACCTCTTTCTGGAAAGCTACCACCTCCCTTTGGCTCTACTTTGTAGTTTTCTTCCTCTGGGGGAGGCTGGCTAGTTCCACAATATCCATTTACATCTTTGGGATGAACACACAGCATGCATCTGAACTAGCTCATAAAGTACCTCAAGTTCATTCACATTCCTTTTTTTCTCAACCCAAACAGTTCCCCTGGGACGGAGGAGTAGAGCCATCATTTACCAAAGAGTTTAGACAGCCATTCAGGTCTGCTGTGCCCTGATATATGAGCACTTTGTAAATAGCCACTGAGGCCTTGAATATTCAGCATGATGGAATTTGTTTAGTCTAGAGGAGGGAAGAGTGAGGAAAGACATAAGTATCTTCAAACATATAAAAAATGGATACATAAAGGAAATTAATAAAGTGTTTTTATTGTTCTCTGGGATTAGGGCAAGCAGAAATGGCCTTAAATTGCAGTACAGGAGATTTAGGTTTGCAATTAGGGAAAAAAATTCCTAGCATAAGGATTTCATAAGGAAACAGAGAGAGGCTGGAGATGCCCCTTCACTGGAGGTTTTTAAAAATGTCTTAGATATATATCTGTCAAAAAAAAAAAAAAACAAACCCTAAAAATGTTTAGGTGCAGTTGTTGTAGTCAAAGATCATGTGGCTCAGAATTGCTCTCTTGCCCTGCTATCTGTGCTGCTGCGGGAAGCTAACAGGGTCAGCAAGGGCTAAACCTGATCTATGGAGGCACCTGAGTAGTGAGAAAGTGTTTGTCTGATCATTGTCACTAAGGGGAATCAGATTCCGTTTCCCACACACATTTTTCTACCAAGAAATACCACAGCTTTTTATATTTTTCTTCTGCATTACAATTTTTATCACATTTTTTAAAAGCCCACATGTGGAACATTTATTTTTTGATGTTGTATGATAATTTCCCTTCAAGATCTGTGTGACTTCTTTCTCATTTTTAAAAAATTATGAAGGCATTTCACTCCCTGAAATGTTTCACAGGGGTTCCAAATGGCCTGTCCTTATGGCATCCTACTTTGCTGTCCTGTCTGCTCTGCAGTGCCTCTTTTAGAACTCAATTTCCCATCATCAGTCTTACTTGTTTTTTCAAAACTATTCAGATTGCATTCAGCTAGGATTTGATTAGAAGAAAGGTGAAATGACTTTGCTTTCTGTGCTAGGCTTTGAGCAGTTGCTCTAATGTTGATTATCTCACCAACAAAACATAATGTGCTGATCAAAATATTTTTGGAATGACATCCTTTTCTGAGAAGTCAAAGTCCATGAATTTCAAATGCTCCTACACAGGAAGCTTAAAGGAGGGACCAAAATACCTTCCTTCAGTTTACTACAATCCTATAGAGCCACAACCCACAATGGAGAACAGATCCACAGAGTCTTGCAGCTGCACCATGCAGACCACAGATATTATTCTGCATTTCCTACCCTGTCTAGGTCCTCTGGAAAAAATTCCATTCCAGCTGATGGTGTAAGTTGGAAGATAATGACAGAACTGGGCAATGTCATCTTTGAAGGGGAGCAGTGAGCTTAGAGGAAGAATTTTTAACCTTACTGAACAGCAGTAATTAAAGAGGACCCATGCTGAAGAGTTGAATTTGGTATTTTGGCAACCTCATCAGAGATTGTTGTTACATATTTGCAAGTAATGCTATCTCAGAAGTTTACAGCGCATTGCCAAAGGTTCCTCACTTCTCTCAATCTCTTCCCATCTTTTGTATGGCAGTTTTTTCATCCAGGAAAAATCACAGAATATCTTGGCCATAAGATTTGTAAATGTCTGTATTCAATGGCTTTTTCAGTGTGAGATCAAACAGATCACTCAATGAGCTGGTAAATAAGCAGAGAAGGTAGGAGTGAATGGCTGCAGAGGTGCTATTACAGAATAAGGAAAAGCAACAGTTGCATGAGAAAGGTACAGTTGCATCAGAAAAAAAATTATGCCTGTAAAAGTATATTGTAATGTAATATTGTCTCCACTATTTGAAACTAATAGAGAGTCTAATCCATTTTGATAACAGGACAGGTAGGCAGGGTATGGACTGATGAGAAACAGTTTAGCACCTTTCTACTTTCTTAAAGAAAAATAGCCAAAGACTTTGAAATCACTGTACGAGATCTCCTTACTCCTGAATGTGGACATGACAGCTGGGTGAGACATAACCAGGCAACCTGAGGGCAACCACTTTAAAGGTTTGGTGGAGAGAATAACCTGGTAGACCTACCTGTTGAATCTGGTCTTTGGGTGGTTTTTTGTTTGTTTTTTTTTTTTTACTGCTGGATCCCAGAAAATTCTTCTCCCATCATCCCTTAAATGAAAATGTTGAAATAATTTTAAGAGAAGTTTTATATGTGATTTTGCTTTTTTATATCGACTGTGCAATCATATTGGGATCCTCCTAAATGGAATGCATTTGTTAAACATTGTTATCTGGCTTTAATTTTCTCCTTTATTCTGTTACCAAAATTCAATTGCAGAACACACAGGGAGAAGCTACTTTTCTCCCTGAAAATTGTGCTGGCCAGTGTTTTGTTGATTCACATTACTGGAGTAGGGCCAGCTGCCAGGGCTGCATTTGAGATTTCAGTCACTGTGTAAATTTTCATAAAAATAAATTCAGTTTCATATGTGGTCACTTAATATGTGCTCACATGTAATGCTTGAGGTGTAGAATTCTGTATGAGATTAAATAACATGGACAGAGGTGTCAATGTGTGAGGTAGGGGTCACTGGTCCTTCTATACTCAGTCACTACGGCTATTTAAGGGTTATTTATTGTCCAAATATAGGTGTATAGTGGCAGGTAGAACATTTCAGGCTCAGTTTCCATCCACCACCCTAAAAGTGTAGGGGATTTTTATGGTCTCCATGTCATATCTATCAAGCCTACAGGGATGTCTTCATTTTATCTGAAGTTTCTCTCATCTCCTTCACCAACAGGCTTCTCTCTGTCAGTGTCTTAATCTGGAGCTGCATCACCCCAGGTGCTGCAGAGCATTACCTCCCAGAGATAACGGAGGTATCTCCATTATAATCCTTGATAGTAAAGGTACTTTTTTTCTCTCTTGTCTTTGTAAAAGACTTTTTAATCAAAGCAATAGATTTTCTGTTAGAAATAATTGCAACTGTTTATTTCTCATTATGATGTTCAGGATATAAATTTTTCTAGTGTGATTCATCCTCTGCAAGTTTTGTACAATTTTGCCCCAAATTTACCCCAAATGTTGAACTTTTGATGGTCCCATATGTTTTGTGCTGTGCTGCAGGCAGAAGGAAAGCATACCAGTCCTGTTTTAGTATTTAGGTTGTGCTGGAATTTGTGGTAGGAAACCTGATCCTGGCAGTTAACCCTTTTTTTAGCCGAGAATCCTTCAGAGTGAGATTGGTAAGGCCAGACTTTCAAATTAAGAGGGCAATGAGATTTTCTTCCCCATTGCCTCCAGAGGCTCTGCTGGCTCACCCACATGGTAAAAATGCATTAGAAGAAGAAAGAAATAGCTTTTGTTTCAAGCTATTAAATTCTGATCCAACTCTACACTATGGGCTGTGGGTATTGCCTCCATGGAGATAACGTTACCTTCAAGGCCTTCCTATCCATGAAAAGCAAAAAAAAAAAACCAAAACCATTTAACACCCATCCAGTCCCCCCCTAAAAAAACCAAAAAACCAAACCAAACCACACATTGAAAAAATACACCAAAAACCATTTTTTGCCCTCCTCCTCATTATTATGTT
Source organism: Argya squamiceps (assembly GCA_037834095.1). Lineage (NCBI taxonomy): Eukaryota > Metazoa > Chordata > Aves > Passeriformes > Leiothrichidae > Argya > Argya squamiceps. The sequence continues at coordinate 70,600,109 of JBBMKD010000115.1, read as the reverse complement.
GAATAAATTAAAACACTGTTACCTTTAGGAATGCATGCCTTCTTAAAAACCTGAGTCTTTGTCTTATTATAGTTCTTCATTCAGCTAATTAATTTAACTTTCTATCATAATCCTTATTTTAATCACTGTCTTTTCAATTTCATCATTTCGCTCAGATAATTTTCTTTCCACTTCTGCCCTGATGCTTCAATTCCACACCACAGAGCTCAGCAACTATTTGACTTGCTAAATCTTTACCAAAAAAAAAAAAATTAACACAAAATTATTAACCTTGGACAAAGTGTTTTGGAGCTTTTCATTTGTATGCAGGAAGGATGCCCTTTGTGAGAGAAAGAAAGAGAAAGAACCTCCAAAAGCAATATAAATCAGTATCTTAAATTACTCAAATGTACAATATGGCATCAGTAGCTGTTACATATTTTTTTCTCTCCTTTTGAGATTCAAATACATATGCTCAGCAATTGCTGTTACATTTGCATAATAGGACATTTTTTGATTAGCATATCTTGGACTTCTGTTTGCATTTTTAAATTGTGGTTACTTTCATTCTCTAATTTGTCATTATCCCCCCTTCATGTTCTGTTCTACCTGTTCATGTTTTCCTTTACTCTCCTTTTTTTGTTTTCCTGAGGGCTTTTCCTCCTCAAAGTTTAGTATTTGGTTTGTAGTTAGCTTCACACAGCAAAGGCATACCAGGAAAGCAAGGCATATGACATATTAAACTTTAATGAATAAATTGTGAAACCATGTGACAAAACCATGCTTTCACAGGGGAAAGCCAGGAAATAGTGATGCACTGCAATATCCTAAAAAATCTGCAATTTATTTTATTACATTTACTCACCCTTTCATGATGTTTCAACTTTGTGTGCACTGAGGAATATATCTTGTGGTTAACTCATCTTTGTATATTTTATGAAATTTAAATACCCTAACTGTTACTTTACGCATCACCAAAACAGGTTGGATCAGATTCTTGGTGTTACCATTTTGGGTGAGGTTCTTTGATTGCCCATTCTCTTTACCTGCTTTAGAGGAGAGAGGTAAGAGAGTGCTTAGGTAGTTATTCAAATGTTAAAAAAAAAAAATCTGTTTAGTAGTACAACCAATTGGGTTTTCAGTTGTGTAAAATTCTTAAACATCTTTCTGCCAGAATATCCTAGTGTCCTTATTTGTTAGACAATCCCCTGTGTTATAAGATAAATACCCTTGTGCTCTGATTTATAACATCATCCATTATTTGTAAGATAAATAAAATTTGTTCAATTTATTTATTTTTGAAATACTGAAAATACTTTGATAGGAGGGTAAAGATACGTGCAACTGTGTTACTGTTTTTTCATTTGTTCAAACCTCCAAAACTGAACAGATTCTCAGTACTGTCTCACTTGTAATGTCTTGAGATCTCAAATGAAATGGTGGCCAAGTCGAGTTGATCTTCCTGTTCGTGGCTTTGCTCTGTGAATTCATTGATTTCATTAATTAAATGAGTTGGAAGTAAATCCCAGCCCTTTACTGCATGCAACTCATCAGAGCTGATGGCTGAATCTTAATAAGCTGTTTAGTGTGATCTTGTGCCAGAGCAGCTAGGTGCTAACAGTTTCCCTAGTGCTGCAATTCCATGTAGCAATCTGTGGTTATAATTGACTCTGCCAGGACAAAAGAAAGAGGAGGTGGAATGGCATTAGATTAAAATGAAACAGTGCAGTGAAGAGTGGTTGGCTCAATGAATGCAAAATTCTCCCCTTTTTTGTGTGTGAGCTGAACTCAATGGTTACAATTTTCTTCCTTCTTTCAAATGAATTGCAGCATTTTGGATTCGGCTACATGTCTGAAGAAAGAGACCTGAGGATGTTCCTGTTTGGAAAAGGAAAAGAAAACCACCCCAATAAGAACTCTGAAATGCAAACATTAAGACACCTAATTATTAAGGATACCGGCAATGCCTGTGTAGTTTTCTCCATATCCTACAGTGAATTGAGGCCAGTGTTGTGTAGTCAACACACTCTATAAGAATACTAAAATAATGGCATTGTGATACCCCTTGAACTAAAAGAAATAAATAACAAAATGAAAAACAAACCAATGAAATAAAAAAAAAAAAATCAAAACTAACCCAACCCAACCCAACTCAAAACAAAGAAAGAAACTAACAAACAAAATGCCCAAGGCCTGCTGCTTGTCTTAAGAAGGATAAACCAGAATCTAGTAAATGAAAGAGCACCACCCCATAAGAAGGGGAAATTATGAAATAAAAAATTACAAAAAAAAAATCACACCAAAATCTTAGTCATATGAGGGAAATTACTCAGGACTCCCATATAAGGGAGTAATTCACAAAACTAAGAAGGACTCTGTCTTTTACTTCAGGTGGTCATTCTCTTTTTTTTTTTTTTTTTTTTTTTTTTTTTTTTTTTTTTTTTGATGTACAATCTTTTATATAAATTTGAAAAATATTTTGAAAAGTTCAGAAAAAATTTCAGCTGGAGATAAACCCAGGTTTTTCCTCGGAACTGAAAGAGTCCACCAGTCTGCTTGGACAGCGCATGCGTTCCGCTTGCTGAGGACACAGAGTCAAACACCCCAAAATGTGAGAAGGAGACAGAGCCAGAACATGTTGTGGCGTTTGTAACAAGTTTCAGCAGAGCACCCCTCTCCACATACACAGCTCTGGTGCTGCCTCTTGCTGTTGTCTGTGTGTACGTTACAGATGATCAGCTTTCAGTGTTTTTCTCCACAGGCTCCTATCAGGAAGCATACGCTGCTTGTGGCTTCCAAATGGCAGCCCTTCCAAAGTGACTTCCATCAAGCTGGAGTTCATGGAGAGGCTGCACTACACTGGCAGCATGGACAGAAACTCCTTCCATGTCCTTATGACACTATCCCGCTCCCTTCTTACTTTTTCCTCTGCACTTTCTCCTTCATTGCACTTCTTTCTGCTGCTGCTCTTTTTTTCTGACAACCTAGGGAGATTTTATAGCACTTTCTACCACACCACAAGAGCCCACAAGGAGGATGGAGAGGAGCTTTTCACAGGGGTATGGGATGATAGGACAAGGGGGAACAGCTTTAAGGTGAAGGAGGGTAGATTTGGATTAGACATCAAGAAGAAATTCTTCACTGTGAGTGTGGTGAGACCCTGGCAACAGGTTTCCCAGAGAAGCTGTGGCTTCCCCTGGATCCCTGGAAGTCCAAAGCCAGGTTGGATGGAGCTTGAATTAACCTGGGGTAGTAAAAGGTGTCCCTGTCCATGGCAGGGGGATGGGATGAGACCATGTCCAAGGTCCCTTCAAACTCAAATTCTACTGTGACTCTAAGGATCTCTAATACCCCGAGAAGGCTCTTCTGACTGATACGTACCTATATGTCTTAGGTTTGCTTTTTTGAGATTTTTTTCTTGCAGTCGTAGAGATTACCTGTGGCCAGAGCCTGATAGAAATAGATCAAATAAAACTGTGAGTTACTCATCCATACACCCATTCTTGGGAGATTTTGACATGGGTCAGTCTCACCATGTTAACACACAAATAAAAGTGCTCAAACACTGGAGGTAGATAAGGTAGTAAAATTGAGCAACAAAATACAGTTTCAAATAAATTCCCTTACTAAGCCAGCACATGACATAGGTGAACAGGAATCAAAAAAAGGAAGTTTAAGAGGCTGTTTCCTCCTGTTTTACATTACACTTAGCAGCTGGAAGCCAATACAAACACTAAAGGAAAAATTGCTGCAGTGTACTGAAGATGTAGAATGTGGTTTTTTAAGGGGGAAGCCAGAAATTAAGGAAAAGCAAAACAAAAATCCAGTGTTGATGCAGGGGAGAAATTATGTGGCTTGGAAACAAGTCTTAGTGCCTTGTATGTTTTAAGTGTTACAGAATCAGAGTCACAAAGTGGTTTGTTTTGGAAGAGATTGTAAAACTCATCTCATTTCACCTCCCTGCATGGGCAGAGACACCTTCCAACAGACCAGGTTCTTCCAAGTCCTATCCAATCCAGCCTTGAGCACTTCCAGGGGATAGGGAAGCCATGGCTTCTCTGGGAAACCTCTGGAAAATGAAACTGAGTAATATTGTCTTCTTTTTTTCAATAGAAATTGGCAAATCCATGGATGATGATAGGCACTGTAATTAATCTCATTCTTTTGAAAATATCCACAGGTTAGAATAGGGCTAGAGGACTTAGGAAGAGACTAGAAAAGTCCCTCTTCTAGGGATCATTTATTGTTGTGTGCAAGGTCTGGGGAAGGTGTGAAATTTTGCAGTTAAACTATGCTGATGCCAAGTTCTGGCAAAAATTTTGAACCTGACAGCTCCTGGGGCAAACAAAGCTTGTCTCCACACAGACAAATTCTTCTCCTTGTATGAAGATATGAGAAGATTGTCAAAGCAACAGTAGGAAAACAAGGTACTATTAAAGGGCAATTCAGGAGGACTATAAAATAGGAATAAATGACCATAATCCTCAAATTCAGAAACAAAAAGATTTTTTTTTAAGGAGGCTGAGTAGAAAGCTTATTGAAAAGACTACATTGATAAAATTAACATTTTAATATGTTGGTATGCTTTTCTTGAGTGGGATGTTGCATTTGGGATGCAACAAGAACAGAAGGGATAAAGCTGGTAGATGGTTTGTGAGTGACACATCTGAGAAACTCACTGCTTCAGTGAACTGATTGAACTTGCTACTTATCTTTCAGTAAAGATAGCTTTCAGGCCATGAAGTGGAGCTAGAAAACAAGAGGAGATTTTTTCTTAAAGCACCCATAAAATTATGTTACAGTGTATTCAGTGTAAGAGGTAAAGGCTGAGCATTTCTCTTATGCTGTAAGGCACTGCTGTAAAAAAAGACCATTTTCTATTTCAGATAGAAATCATCATTTAGTGTGGGGTTTTTTTTCTACTTTAAATAAGGAAAATAAATGCTGAATTGTATTTCATAAAAATTCTTTCTATAGGCCATTAGTCCAAATCAGAGAGAAATTATTAATGCAATAGATAAAGACTTTCACTGGATGGGCAAATAAATTAGCATAAATTAACTAAGAATTCTCAATGTTAGAGTTAGTCAGAAGCAAAATTCAGCTATCAAAGATGTTGATTATTTTGCTAAAACTCTATCACACTCCTAAGTCCTGTGGTAAAGAATGAAATAAGTAAAAATAAAAGGTAACAAATGTTGACAAGAAACAAAAGGGAAAACAGTCATAGCTTCCAAGTTATATTGATTTTTTAACTACAGAAAATGGGTGAGGTAATTTCAAACACCATAGGAAAAATTTCGGTGCATAATGGTAAAGTAGTAGTGGTTACTAAAGTAGAAAGATTTTAGTAATTTTGGGACTTGAGACCATATGTAACCCTTAAAAATTATAGAAAATAAAATTTTTACTCCTCTCTGAAGTTTTTAGTGCCCACATCTATTCTGTAATTAAAAATGCACAAGATTTTATGCTCTTTTGTATAAGAATGATAAAACACATTAAACTCATCTACTGAGGTGAGAATATTATCATAAAATCATAGAATCATTTAGGTTAGAAAAAGGCTTTAAGATCATCAAGTCCAGCCATTATCCCAGCACTGCCAAGCCCATCTCTAACCATTGCATTTGGGTATTGGTATTAAGTATCTACAAATCTTATGTGTCTCCAAGGATGGTGACACCACCATTGCCCTGAAAGTGTGTTCCAGCCCTTGAAAACCCTTTCTGGTGAAGAAATTTTTCTAAGTTCCACCTGGGCTTCCAGAGGAGGTACACTCTCTTTGTTTCCCCCAAGATTAAGCCAACCTGTTTGGGCAGGCAAATCCCTTTCTTCACTTGCTAATCTTTTGGCATGTGGGGACTGCCTGATCTTGTATCTCTAAGTTTTCCTTCACGATGTACATCTAGACTTCCTGGACTTCATTTGCCACCAAGACTGCCTTCCAGGGGAATTTGTCAATTAGTCTCCTAAACCAGCCAAATTCTGCCCTCCAGAATCCCAAAGGGCAGCTCTGCTGACCTCTCTCTTTACTTCTCTTAGAATGGGAAACTCGTTCTAAGATGGGAAATGGACAAGGAGCCCAAGACAATCCTGAGCCACCAAGTCTCCCACCAGCCCTCCCCTCTTCTCCATCAGCACCTCTGTTGAGGCTCCTCCTCTGGTTGTCTCACTCACCAGCTGAGTCAGAAAGGTCTGCTCCACAAACCTCAGGTACCTCCTCAGCTCCTTGCCCTCTGCTGTGCTTTATTTCCAGCAGACACCTGCTCAGTTGATGCACCCCATGAGAACCAAGTGGCAGTGATCATGAGACTTCTCCCAGTTCCTTACAGAATATTCCTCCTGTCTCTTCATCCTGCTTGGGAGGACTGTATTATCTATGATATTTAATTTGAAAGGAAATTCTTAAGAATTAAGAATTCTTTAAGAATTCTTAAAGGTCTAGACAAGCTCCTTGGCTTGTTGATGCAATGTTTTACTTAAAACTTTTGGAGTGTCAGGGATATTGCATATGTTAAAATGCTAAACACAATGATTTTATGGGAAAAAATTGCCAAGACTGATCTGTTAAGAAAGTACTCAAATGTCTCCCCAAGCAGTGTGGAAACAGTCAACCTCTTACACCTACATATATACATAGTATATATGGAACCAAACTTGTAACATCACCTTACCCTTTTTTTTGTTGTTGTTTGTTTTGCTACCGTTTTATCCTTACGCAGAACTTTAGTCTGCTGGATCAGATAGTGACAGAGAAGGAGTCACATAAAATACAAGCAAAAATGTAAAATCCAAAAGTCAAGAAAACCACAGATTTTTAAAAACAAGGATAAAATTTCTTTTTTGATTTGGAAGACTTTACCTCTGAGTTTACACCTTTACAGCATCTCAAGAAAGTCATCGAAATGTAATTGTTACCTGGAAAGTGGGGTAAGGCGGCAAGATAACAGAAAAACCAAATTTTATTAAACTGTGTGAGAAACCCACTCATCTGACCTGGAAAATTAAATATGATTATGGTATAATGCATCAGAAAAATCAATAACAGGACATATTAACATAAAATACAAATTGTAGCAAGTTAATGTAGATTTTTTGAATAACAGTATTGACTGAAGATTCTAATCAGCCAAATGCATGAAGGTTAATCCAGAGCATGCTTAGGAATAAATGAATTCAATTTGAATGTATCACTAAAATTATTTTTTGATCTAATGGAGTGATAATTGAATCCTTTTTCTAAACTGAAGCAGGGGAGATAGTAGCACCACAACATAATTACTTGTCTGGTTAAATACATCGTCCTTTTTTTGTGGAAATAATTTGCTTTCGGATTCATGCTGAGAAGCTACCAGCTCCTCTTTATCATAATATAATTTAACAAAATGTAGCATTCCTTCTTCATCAAATTAAACCAATTTGTAAAATTGAAGAGTTATTGGGTCTCAGCTCTTCAATCATCCTCCATTGTTACACTCAGACAAAAAGAAAGGTCATTAAAAATAAAACCTTCAAATAGGGACTGTCTTTGCTTATAAGTAAGATTTACAGGACAGGAAAATAAGGCGAAGATGTCCTTTAAGATGGAAATTACTCAAAGGATTTTATGTGAAGTACACAAATCCTTGGATTGATAAAACTCTGTTGCAGACACCTCAGGAATGCCTGAAGTCAGAGCAGCTTACTCCAGCAGAATTAGTGTAACATACAATCATGAAGGTTGGAAAAATGCTTCTAAGATCCTCGAGCCCATCCATTAACTCAGCACCACTGTGCTGACCCCTAAACCATATCCTATAATGTCATGCAGGTGCCTTTTGAACACACCCAGGAATGGAGACTCTACCACAGCCCAAAGCCCCCTGTACCAGGGCTCGAAAACTGTTTTAGTGAAGCTTTTTTTTTCCCAATACCCAGTCTAAACTTGAGGCGCAACTTGAGGCCATTTACTCTCATCCTGCAAAGCCTCAGGCTGGGTAAGTGTCTCAGAGATATCGACCACAACCCCTTCAATGCCTCTTCCTGGTACATCAGAGCAGGGTAAAATTGATCCTGGGACTTGTTTTGGTTTTGCTATTACTTGCAGCAAGTCCTGTTGTGAATAAGGGTATGAACTTATTAGCTCACTAGTACATGTTTTCTCACATCTCTCACTACTGGAAAACAGTAGGGTTGCTTGTTTATTTTTAAAGATTCCTGCTGTATCTCAGCATCAGGACTATCAGCCATGTAATGACATTTAGAAGCTGAGAATGTCTGACTCTACACTTATTTTAATCCTCTGGTAGTGATCATTGTCTCACAGGCTCTGATTAAAATGCTGATCCTTATTCAACATATTTCATAAAATATTAATAAAGTAGATGCAGTTGGTCCAATTCAGAGAATTATAGAATCATAGAACAGTTTGCATTGGAAAGGAACCTTAGAGACCATCTCACTCCAGTGTCCTCTCATTGTTTCCACTTCCAAAGGTTTCTCCAAGCTCCATCCAATCTTGGACCTTTCCAGAGACTGAAGAGCAACAAGCTTCTCCAAACAACCTATTCTCATACCTCACCAATGTTTTTCTCTAGCATGTGCTTAATTAGTTCTTCTCCTAATTAGATTTTCCTTCATAAATCATCCACATTACAAGAATATTTTGGATGTCCCCCCAGAAACTGTGCTGTTTGAAAACCTGATCTCTGGGCTTTGCTATGTTTGGAGGAGCTGCACACAGACTTGTAAAAGTTTTCTGTCCCCTCCTTGTCGCAAAGAAGCTGGGGAGCTAATGACTTGTGTTTTGGGGGCGTACCACATTTTTTGTCATTATCTCTGCATTCAAGCCATTATATACAAATAATACATGTTGGGGGAAGTATCCTACTTTTCTCTGTTTTCAAAGTTATGAATCTCTGTCTGGATCAATTGCTTCTAGGGATGAAGCGATCCACAGCAACAGTGTGGGAGGCCTCCCCAAGGTCTCACTCCTACATCCTGACAGTGGGATTTTTGGTTTTTTTGGTGGGTTTTTTTGGGGGTTTTGTTTGGTTGGTTTTATTTGTGTTTTTGTTTGTTTGTTTGTTTGTTTGTTTTTAATACAGATTCAAATTTGGATTCTACCAGTACTCAGTAAATGTTGAACTTACACTGTTTCAGAGAAGGGCCAGGAGTGAACTCAGGCATGACATTGGGTGCAGCAGTGTCAAACAGGTTTGAGCCACCTTAAGGAACAAATACTCTCGTCGCTCCCCACCATAAACTTACCCTGTGCGTTTGGTGATGACAATAGTTCCCCAATTAGTGTTGCATCAAAATCTGTGAATTTAACCTGGTAGCAGCTGGTAAACTGGTGGAAATAATATTAAATAAATAGTAAAAGTGACAAGACTCCTTTAGTGCCTGAAATTCAGTTCAGTAAGAAAAACATATCTGTGTCTTTAAGGACACCTTTTTCATTTTTTCATTAAAAAAACCCAAACCAAATGTCCTGAGTTGCAATGCAAGATGCAACACAAAAGTGTGTGTTCTATTGTCATCTGTTAAAACTGGTAGGGAGGTGGGGTTTTTTTGTCTCTTTCATGATGAATCCTCCCTCTGCGGAGATATCTTCTGTTAATGGGCCATTGAGGTTCACCACATGCCTGATAAAATTACATCAACCCATTGTGAGATGCTTCATCCAGCAAGAGGAGCCAAGCATTCCTAGTTGGATAAAACCTGAGATTCAGAACACCATGACAGCCTGCTTCCCACTGGATACATGGAGGAATACCAGACCCATCTCATCACCACTGGACCTTCAGGGGAAAGCTACACCCTTCTACAGGATCATCTCTGCTCCATTACAACCACATCTGTCACTCCAGGGGGAATTCTGCGGCAGTTTCAGGCACACAAAGAACGAGGTAGGCACAGCAGGTCAAGGGAAAGCTTCTCTCTTTTAATTATCTGACTCCAATACTTATATACATTTGTACAGAAGTCAAAAGATTGGTTACACAGGTTGCCACTTCTTTGACCTGGATGACGAACATCACCATCAATCATATTTCTCCTCCCAGAGCAGAAATATGTAAACAATAGATAATTTCTAAAAATATACACTGTTTTCTTGAAACTGCATGAGAATCTGCACTGCAAGATTTCAAACACTTGCAAGCAAGAAAACAGAGGGCAGCAGACTTCTTTAGACTGTATCCAACACCCTGACCTACAGGGTGTCAGATCATATTCTGACTCTGTCAGTGGTTTTTTTCTTGTTTGTTTGCATTTTTTTTGTACTACTACCTTTTTTATTTTTAGTATTCCTAGTAAAGAACTGTTACTCCTATTCCCATATCTTTGGCTGAAAGCCTCTTAATTTCAAAATTATAATAATTCAGAGGAAGGGAGTTTACATTCTCCATTCCAAGGGAAGTTCCAGCTCTCCCTGGCAGACACCTGTCTTTCCAAACCAAGTCACCAAACAAAATTAACTAATGAATAGATAAACTTCAGTTCTTTCAGTATTTAGGCCAATTTTTAATTGAGGACCCATGGACACATTTTAACATCAAATGAGAAGTCCTGTAACCAACAAGCAAAATTATCATCCAGCTAATGAGTTAACAGCTGCAAAGGCCAATTTACATCTGCTTTTTAACATTATTCTATGATGTCAGGGCAGATTTGAAGGAGAGAAGACAGAGTAAACAGCAAATGAAACACTCATACAACTGGTTTGTTCATCTACAAAGGCAGTTAGAGCCAAATGAAAATTTGTGAATTTTACGGATGGAAATTTTAGCTAGACATTTTATTGCTAAACGTAATTACCTTTCATCTTTGTTTTCCCCACTTCCCCAAGTCTGTGCTCAGTCTTTAAAATAACATGATGGATTGGTTAAGAATTCTCTCTGAGCTCCAGTGAGATTATATCAATTATTTAGAAGTGCTAAAATTTTGGCAAGGACATCCACCTTCTCACTTTGAAGACAATCTGGAGATTAATACAAACATGCATTAAGGGAAGAAATTCAGGCAGGGAAAAGCTAGTGTGACAAAATGAACACTTGTACTCCACTATTGCAGCATGAGGAGGAGAATTAGCTGTCAGATGATAAACAGGATGAATTGCCTGCTTGTCATATCAAAAGCTTTTAACTTTAATCTGAAGATAATGGATATATTGCAAGTTTCACAGTGATAAAGTTGAATTTGGCTCATAGTGGGAAATTTAAAATTAAGTGTCCTGCTCCATGATAGAAGAATTACTGAATAGTTACTAAGATTTTCAGTTGTTTGTTTTCTATGATCTATGCAGACAGGGAACATATCCCAGAAATTCATAAAACGAGTGGTGTCATTTTGGCTAGATTATGAGTCTTTATAAAGCATTATGTATAAAGGCACACATAAATATTAATTGTTGTGATATTTTTAATAACGTATACTAGATAGTAAGGAGAGAAATAAACCTATCTTGAGACACATTAAAAATGTATTCAAAAGCAGGATATGGGGACAAAAATACATGATCCCTGCAAAAACAGCTGTTGAGATTTAAGGCTGTTTTTGGCCACTATTAGTTAATATAAGTTCATTAGTTCTATCTTCCCAGCTGAGTCACAGGAACAGATCAAATGATTTCTTCTAATCCATTTTGGTGTGGTCAGTCAGCTTAATAGACCTTGAACAGAAAGCCTACATATTTAAACCAGTCTATCTGATATTGCACTGAAGCAGGCTAGGAACATTTGTACATTATGTTGTCATGCTTCAGCTTTGGGAATGGTAACAGATTTAGAGCAATTATGAGCAAACTAGACAAAAGCTTCATAAGATGCTCTATTTTCAGTTTACAATAACAGGAATTTCTGTGACCACCCTTAGGTGAGCCATTAAAAATCAAATTACAAAGGATATTTTTGAATATAAGGTTGATTAAGGACGAAGTATCATAAGACTGGAAATAAATTCTGGCCTCTCCACGCTTTCATATGTATAATTATGCAGATGATACAAACATAAATAGTTAGTAATTGACTTATTTTTTTCCTAATTGTGTATGTATATATATATATATTGTTTATTGTTTGTTTGTGGACTTTTGTTTGGTTTTTTATTTGTTTTTTGGAGGGTTTTTTGGGTGGCTTTTTGGGTTGGCTTGTGTGTGGGTTTTTTTGTTTTATTTTTCTAATTTCTGTAGTCTTGGAGAGCCTCAATATCAGGGACACCTCGATGATCTTGAAGGTCTCTTCCAACCTACACATTCTGTGATTCTGTGATTCTGTGACACCAAGCCATGCTGGAGGAACCTGCTTCCTACTGTAGTCCTTGAAGTAGTCTCACACTTTATTCTTTTTAGGGCAAAATTGCACAGATTATGAGGTCTGTACTCTCAATTCCTTCTGCTGCTCTCAAGATCACTTTCCACTGAAAGGAGGTTTAGGAACCTGTAGGGCAATGTTTTGATGATCACTGCTACCCAGTTCCATGTCTTGTGTAAGTAACAGCAATTATTAATCAAGTCTTAGATATCATCAAAGTATCAAATGTAAGTGGAAACTGTGATTTTTTGTTGTTGTTGGTTGGTTTTCTTTTAAGTGCTGTTTAAAACAATCAGGGTTTTGTTAAAAGTAAATCTTACCAGATTTGCTGGATACTCCTCATGTGCTTCTGCAATTCCTTCTGATTCAATGCCATTTGCTCCAGAAACATCCATGTTCTTTTTTCGTCATTAGTGCTTTTGTCCTTCACAAATATATGCATGTGGTAGATGAAATACTTCAATAATGCCTTTCAGAGACAGCAGAATTTTCAGTGACAGCAGAATTAGAAGGCACATTGTCCTGCATTCACATTTATCTCTAGCATTGTTCTGGCCACATGTACCCCACTGGGATTTCAGCACCAGAGGTTGCTGCAAATCTTTCATTAGATGCAAGCTAAAACACTGTTTTGCTATAAATTTGAAAGCTTCTGTGGCCAGGTTTAGCTTATGGCAGAAAAAAAATTATGAAAATTTGTTTTAAAAGCTGAGTTTAATTGACAGAAATCGTGCCCCCAAGGAATTTTTGATGGTTTACAGGTAGCAAAATATTCTAGTTAAGAGAGTCTATGTAACATGTTTGGTCAAGAAAAGGGAAGATTACCACCTGGTCTTCTGTGCCCAGAGTGATTAGTTGAGCTGTGAGTACAGCAATGCAGATGACTTCACCAATCCAAAGGCTATACTATTCCATAAGGGAAAAGCAGATGTAATTCTTCTACCTTAAAATATTCACATCATTACAATTCTAATGTTGTTTATTTAATTGTTGTTCTCCCTTTTGTAGGTGAACTGTTGTGCAGCCTTTGTTTCAAAGAAAGTATTATATTTGAAGCATATTTTTTTCAGTAGTTCATCAATTGCTTGAAAACAAAACGTGTTTGTCAATAGTCTTTTCAATTGATATGTTGACTGAGAGAAACAATGCAGGTTGACCAACACTTAAAGATAATTTGTACGTTGAAATGAATTGTAATTCATCTTTTTATTGAAAGATTTACAAAAATTGAAAGAAAATATATAGCAGCTTAAACTTTTATCCTTAGAATTTCCTTGTAGCCCTTTTTTAATCAGCTCACTTTGATTTTATTGTTCAAATGAATAGCAATAATCTTTCAAAATATTAATTTTCTGAGTTGTTTTAAAAATATTCTGCAAATTCTTGTCATAAAGACCATCTGTAATCATGTAATTAAGAAATAATAGTTTGACCACCAGAATCAAATTATAAGCTTTTCTTTTTTTCCTCAATTCACCAATGTTTAAGTTTTTTAAACAGAAATCTACAGTGTAGCATTATTACTTCATATTTTTCAATAAGAAATTTTATCTATTTTGATAGCAAATAAGTGTTTGCATTTCATTTGTTAGGAAAAGCTTATATGATTTAAACATTTTGAAGGAAAGTAAGTGGGAAATGAGGAAGTCCATTAAAGAGTTTATACATTCCAATTTCAAAGTCTTATCTAAACATTCTTGTATCTATTTTATAGAAAATAGAAAACTTGACACTTGTGGAATATCTGTGGTAAAATTGATATTTTGTTTGAACCATTTGGAATATAAAACTAAGGATCAATCATTTCACACTAGATTTATTCTATAGGTATCAGAGAGTAAACTTTAATCTTCAAGGCTTATATTTTTCTGTCTTTTTCCTCGATAATATTTCCCTTTCCAAAAAAATAATTTCTTTAAAATGTATAAAGCAGATGGCAAGATTCTTGTTATTTGTTTGTTGCTTTCAAGTTACATAAACATTTGAAAACAATAATTTTTTTTGTTGATTTTGTTGATTTTGTTGATTTTTTAATATTTTAAACTTGTCAATCAAGATAGGCATCACAAGAATCAAACTGAATAACTCTCAAATCTAGCTCATATGCTCCCAAAATTTTCCCTGAGGTCATCTTGCTTAAAAGAGACCTGGGTATAAGTCTCTTGAATTTCTAAGATAAGAACTGAGATAGAATCATTGCAAGGATAAGCAGATTATACGGCATATGGGTTCCTTCACTGAGGAGTTAAGCAGTTGTATCACTTAAAAGAACAACAGGTGATCCAACAGAGATTAACTGCAGGAAATGCCAAAATAATGCTAAAAAAAAAAAAAAAAGAAAAAAAGAAGTAAAAATGCAATGGCATGATTAGATTCCAAATTTCTGTTTTGACAGCTGTGATGGTATATACTTAGATTTTCCTTGTATAAGATATTAACTCTTATTTACCATCATTATCTACTGGATTATTTGCATGATAAGAATTTGTTTCAATATAAATTTCATCAATGATTTTAAACCATTGGCTCATGACTTTCTCACTGAATATATATGATTACAATCATCTCATCTTTAGACATATTTTCTCTTGATCTGTTGCAATTGGGCTTGATATAACTCTGCTTCACTGAATATCTGTCTTTTAAGTCATAGATGTGGCATAAATGAAAATGCTATAGCAAAGCAATAACTGGTTTCAACAGGATAATGGCTAGACATAAAAAGCAGAGGTTAAAAATACTCAAAGCACTTACAGAAAACTTTCCTATCTAAACTATCTCTTTACATCTGTCATTAATGTATAAAATATTTGTTGTAAAAAAAAATGTGTTTGTTTTTCTCCGACACACAGTGTTTCTGATAGTTTTAGTATTATTAGATTCCTTTATGGAAAGGAGGAAAGATTAAAAGTAAACTTTCAGGATGAAACTCAGGGATTTGCTGGCCATTTTGCTTTAATCATCTGGCTGACAAAAGTTCTTACTGCATACAGATTTCAGGGTAATGCAGGGAAATCCCATACATATTTTTAACAGTGACAACTTGATAACAATTTATATTATAAATTGTTATAACAAGGTCAAATTATACCACCCGAATTTAAAATTATTTCAAAAGACTCCAGGTATTTGTTCATTGTGCATATGAGGAATTATCTCAAGAAAGCACAGAAGCAGATCAAAAACTTTATACAGTCACTGATGTAATGGGCTCTGGATGATTTTTTTCATAATGGTTATGACCAAGAAATATTTCAAAGACACATAAGTTGTTTGCAATAGTGTGACTCTTCTATTTTGAGAGGTTCAAAATAATTCAGAGAAATAAATATCAAGACCGTTTTATGAATGTAGCACTTTGAAACAGAAGACCAGAGGTGACAGCCCTACAGGTGTCTCTAATGAGTTTTGCGAAGGTTTAAAATGACCAAGTTTTTTGGCTGTTGTGCTTTAACCCCATCCAGCCCCCAGCCCCTTGCAGCTATTTGCTCACTCCCCCACCAGCGGGATCAGGGAAGGAATTGGAAGGGTAAAAAGCTGGAAAACTCATGGGTTGGCATAAAGACAGTTTAATAGACAAAACAGACAGCAAAATCCATGAGAACAAGCAGAGCAAAAAAGGGAATTAATTCACTGTTTTCCATGGGCAGGCAGGTGTTCAGCCATCTCCAGACAGCCAGAAACCATCACATGTAATAGTGGCTTTGGAAGACAAACACCATCACTCCAATCATCTCCCACTTCCTCCTTTTTGCCCCCACGTTATACACTGAGCATGATGTCACATGGTCTGGAACATCCCTGTGGTCACTTCAGGTCACCTGTCCTGGCTGTGTCTCCTCCCAGCCTCCCAAACTCCCTCATCCCCACCCAGCCTGGCAGTGCAAAAAGCAGGAAAGGCCTTGGCTCTGTGCAAGCCCTGCTCAGCAATAACAAAACCATCTCTGTGTTATCTACCCTGTGTTCAACACAAACCCAAAGCACAGCTCCACACCAGTCATTGGGAAGAAAATTAACTCTACCCCAGCTGCAATCAGTGCACTTATCTGCTGAAATTGAAAACAGAAGAGCTGCTTACCTGCAGTATGTTTGTACAAACAGACAGTGCCATTGACAGGCACCTACACAGGGTTCTGTCAGTGAATCAGAATGTTAAAAATATATAATGCTAATTATATATCGTGTATATACACCTAAAGATGCAATGAAACCACTGTTCAGGTCTGTCACTGAACATTTTTAAGAAAAGTTGAACAAACACCTACATATTTCCCCAAATATAAAAATACTAAATAGTTATTATGAACTAATTAATAGCTATTATTAACTAATTAATAAGTTTTCAAAGACACTTCCAATTTTCAAGCATTACAAAGCTTGAAAGGATGAATAGAAGAAAATAACCCATTAAAACTGCTTGTATTTCTTCCAGGTTGGCATTAATCTGACTACCTCCATCAGATGATTAGAGTAATTAGACCTCACACCAGCCTCCTCAAAGTCAATGCATATTAGATTGAATAACACTGGTAGAGATTGATGTAGACTTTTGTGGGAATGGTGGGAAGAGAAGAATACTTGAGGAGATTAGGTCATAAACTACATATTCACTCAACTTTATATTACCTCATTAGGGCGCAGGTCAGCTGTATCTTTATAACTGTATGTTATCTTTACTGTCAGCTAATTCAATTCCAAATTTCATTTGAATGGAGGAATCTTTCAATGTTATTTTCCTTGGGTCCTGCCAGCCATATTCCCTCATCTCATTGTGACGTGACTGTAGTATTGGGAGAGGGGGAAATGGCAATATGTCCAATTAAAGTTTTTAAATTAATCCAGTTTGACTTACCCAGAAACTAATATTAAGGCAGCATGGAGCTTTTCACATCTTTCTAAAGAAATGGCTGTATTTGGGACCTGGAGACAGAACAATGGAAAAATAATAAATTGCTCCTCATTTGACCATTTCTATGAACTGCTCAAAAAGGAAGAGAAAGGAGAAAGTTTTCCATTTACCTCTTGGACAAGCAGTTTGAAAAAGTTCCAGTTTAAAAAGAGTTCATAAGACAAGTTCTCCAGCTGGCATCTTGCCTCATCAGGTGGTGCTACAGGGCAGTCAAGAGCCTGCAACATCATTAGTTTCAGTTTGAGTCCTCACAGGTTTTATTTTAGGCCATCAGTGGATTAAAAAAAAAAAGTAGAAAATAAACTAGGATTTATTTTGAGGAAACTTGTATTTAAATTAAATTAAATTAAATTAAATTAAATTTCCTGAGCTGTGTTTTTGTCAAAGACCGTGAAACAGGAGTTCTTACACAGTCTTCTGAAATTCATTTCTTGGAGTTCGTGGGCCACATGCAGTGCTGCAAATGTCTATTAGATAGTTTGGGAGCACATAATAACTCTCGTGAGCCCTTGTCACAAGCTGCAGGTATCCTTTATACTTTATTGTACTTTTTTTAAAATTTGAGATATCCAGTCTAACTCAACACTTTTGGATTCATGAGTTCTATGTAAGAAAAGGCAGATTGTTCTGTTAATTCTGAACCTTCTACAATACTACTTAAATTTTTTGGCTGAAAAAAGGTAAAAATGTAATAGAAATCACATTATTCACACAGACTAATACAGAGCTTTGTCCTGTTCGATAGCAAGTGCCTGAGCTCATATATCTATACAGCCCAGGAATCTTCTGCCTCAAAATATCTTTTTTTCCTTTTAAAATTCAAATAGTTAAATGATGAGAGCTATATTTAAGGCTCCAATTTCCTGGAAGGGTAGACTTTTCCTTTTGTTGGCTGCCTAATTAGTATGCTTTAAATTTAGATGGCTCAAATTAATTGCAGCAAGAATTTCTGGAGAGAATTGGTATTAAAATGAAGTGCACTAAATAGTGAGGTTTTCAGGCAAATGCTGGAGGTGTTCCACCAAGCCCTTCACACATCCCTGTGACATAAAAAGAGTAATGTATTATTTTCTTATTAATTTCCCATTTAAGAATGGGAATTATGAATACAGTTCTTATGAATAATAATTCCATGGAACAAAAAATAGCTAAATATAGTGGAGGATTCAGATTTTTTTTTTTCCTGGACAGCGCAATGAGAATTGAAGCTTTTTCTAGCTTGCTGAAAGAAAATGCTCCCTTGCAGGAAGGTTCATCCTGTCTGCTGAAGAAATTTCAGGGGGAAGTTTGTCCTCTAGTAGGTCAATAATAGTAGGCCATTCTGGCCATTCTGACCTGCTATTATTGAACTGAAGCCATATATGCAGGAATTGAATCAGAATTCAGGACTGAATAAAATATCCTGAGCAGATATCTACATTTTCACTGCTGAGAAGAGAAGCCTGGGGCATCCACATGATTCAGTGAGGTACTGGAAGTGATGTGATAAATCCAGGGGTGTATATATACCGCAGTTTGTGCTTCTCCAAGAACACAGTGCACACCACAGAACACTTCAAAAACTAGGAAGTGGAACTCTGTGTTTGTTCATTGAAAGCCAATGCTTTGAGAAAGGAAAGCCACCATCTTAATTTTCAGCATTTGTAATAACTACTGTCACACTGAAACTCATTATTTTTGTTAAAAAAAACCATTTCCTTCCTATAATTTGGATATGGTTTGAGGGGATTTTGGGCTGGAAAACATGTGTTGGGAAGTTGGGATCTGAGGCAGAAAAGTTGAGGGGGCAAGCAAAGAAAGATTGAAAGCCTACTGAAGTGAAAGAAAAAAAGATGAAGAAATTATTCCACCAAGTGTCTGGTATACCTAGGGTTATCCCTGCAGGCAGCTGCTCTATAAATAAAATATTACTATTAAAATGGGAATCTTGTGGGTTTTGAAGGCAGATGAGACAAAAAGGTTTCATTTTCTGTCTGACTCCGCAGGAGCCGTGCTGTGCTTATCTCGGACCTAGAGGTCACTCTTGGCATAGTTTGCATGCTGCATGCTGCAGAGTTATTGAAGATCTTTCCTGGCCATATCAGCATTTTGGTCTTTAAAGAGAGCATTAGGAGTATCAGCAGTCGCCAGTGTCTAACTTGTTCAGAAAAATACAAATTGGTTCTTTAGTGATTCATTGTCTAATTTATAATGCATGGTAAAAGGATAGGTACTCCAGGAAGATGCTGGGGCTTCCCAGCATTGCAGCCTTCATCTACCATTGTTGGGAGTAATGAAGGGTAATAAAACAAATTGTACTGTAAATAATAAATAACCTCTTCATCCTATATTTAAAAACAGAAAGCATGAAAGGAAAAATCATGAACATCTGAAAAGCTTTAATAGTGCTTGTAGCACCAATTGTTGATTTCTGTTGGAAAGAGCCCAGTTACTATAGATTCATTTATAGAAACAAACACAAATCACGGAAAAATATGAAAAGAAAAAAAATAAAAGAAAAGTTGTCAAAATAACAGACTAAGAAGTAAGATAATAAAGCGTTCATTTGATGAGGGACAGTGATTCATAGCATGTGGGAACCTCAAGGGAATGCAAGGGCACAGAGGAAGGAAAACTCAAGCAAACAGTCAGGAAAAAAAAAAAAGGTAAAGCATTTAATAATAGTTAGAAATGTTTTTGCAGCTGGAGCAAAAGACTAGGGTTCCAACTACTTGTCACCATGGAAGATCTGTCCTTTTTCACAGGAAAGAATTTATTCCCTTACTGTTTTTTGCAGGAGTGGGTAGAGTAAGGAAGTCTACTTGCAAAGCTAAATTGCCCTGGGATTTTTCAGGAGAGAAAATTATTCTGTTATTCTCTTTCTGCCCCTTTCGCTCTGCATCACTACAGCTGCAATGAAAATATAGCTGCCATGCTCCATTTCTCTGGGGATTCTCTTCATTGAGTCAGTAAATGTATTTTACAAAGAGACCTGGGATATCTCAGGCCAGCAGGAGTGCTCTCAACATTTGGGTAGAGCAAGGTTTTGGAACACGTGGCCCATACACTGGTTTCTTAGTTGATACCATTTTTGTCTCTCTGGGTTTAGTAACCTTGTTGTGTTTAGCTTCCACAATTCTGATGGAGATCCACAGAACCCTGGAGAAGATGTCTCAGAAGTGTGGAATAATAGAATGATTGGGCTTGGAAGGGTAGAGACTGTCTAGTCCAATCCCTTTGCTAAAGCAGGTTCACCTAGAGCAGGTTACACACAATTATGTCCAGGTGAGTTTTGAGAATCTACAAAGAAGGTGAAAAAGATGTGTTTCCCAGAGAAGCTGTGGCTGTCCTGTCCCTGGAGGAGTCCAGGGCCATGTTGGACAGGGCTTGGAGAAACCTGGTCTAGTAGAAGGTGTCCCTGCCTGAGGCAGGGGATGGACCAAGATGGTCTTTATGGTCTTTTCTACCCAAATTCTTATGTGATTATATGAAACACAAAGTCCTTTCAGGTAACCCCAGAAAACTTTGTGTTTCCAGTTCAAAATATTACTGCCGTTCTTTGTGTGACTTTACCAGGGATAATCCCACTCTGTCAGAGTCAGTAGGACAATGCTATCATCATTTCACCTGGAAACAAATTAATCCATTAATCAGAGAAAACATGTTCAAGGTATGATGCAGGACAGGAGAGTTGATGAGGTATGCTCATATTCTGAGCCAAGACTCTGCTACACAACATGAATATGAAAATTATTGTTGTTTAATCAGTATAAAGGAATTTTTACAGGTTTTGTTTGGGTACCATAGAAACTTGCTTTTAGGAAACTGCATCAGCCACTTTTTCAGGTTTAAAAGCAAGTATTATCAGGTAGATTTCTCAAGTTTGAAATCCAGAAGCCCCTACTTCAAGTGAAATCACCATAAGTGATTTAACACTGTAACTTTGAAAATATGGGACATTGCATCCAAACAGCATTTCTCTTGCTCTCATTTCATAATGCAAAATGAGTGAAATATCTCAATGGTATTTTCAATCTCCTGCTTCCTCTCCCCAGCCCAGGAAACTAGGGACTGACAAAGTGGTCATTATTTTTTCATGATACCTTCTCTACTGTCTAGTTTGCAGTACTAGTAAGAAGTGGTTCTGTACTTCACTGAAGGAAATAATATAACAGCTCCTGTTTAATTACAGCTGAACTACTGCCACACACAGTACTGCCCCTCCAGAATATAAAGTGATGAGATGTAAGGTTCTCACTCTGCTCTCTTTGTTAGCCTTAGTTCAGCAATATCTCAAAGGGCTCATCATTCAGTGGGTTTATTAACTCCGTGCTGGAGTTTTGTAGAAGACTTCACATAAACTGTGGTACAGCAATGAAATTTGTCATTTCCAAATGTTCAGCAACATCATACATGTTACAATGGGTCATCGCTTAATGCAGAAGAGCTCTGTTGTTTTGCAACTCACATAATATGCCATAGAAAACTTCTTTTGCATTGTGAATTCATACAGATGGGCATGTCTATGAAAAAATAGAAGCAGATAACAAACCAGGGTTGTCTTGAGCCAAACCTGTATTCAGACCTTGAAGAGTGTGGTGTTCATCCACCCTTATTCCAGTGATATTTGTGATGGGTTCTGCCGTCTCATTTCCAGCTGGGAGAAAGTTGATAGCACCAGGAACATCTGGGCTAAAAGCCTGGCCACTGAGGGAGGAATCCAGAATCTGAAAATCACCCAGCCCACATTAGGGCAGAGAAACGTACCTTGAGACCCTAAGAACTAAACAAGCTGTCAGCATTGGCTAAAGTCTGATTTTTGGTAACAAATTGACATGTAGACATATGTAGGGGTGCGTGCCCCTTGGCCAGCCTGCTGTATTGCTGGCCCACCCGGCTGCTTTTGGGGTACGCCTCTACA
>JBBMKD010000115.1:70492131-70570367 GCA_037834095.1 Argya squamiceps | reverse complement strand
CCTTTTTTTTCTTTTTCTTATTAAATTGTATTTCTGACTTGGAGCCTCTCATTTGTTTTGCTTTCAAACCATTACACTGACTCCTTTCAGAAGAACAAAGGGCAGAGTGAAAAAGAGAAAATTGCAACTCTACTCTTGAAAGAAAGTTCAAGCAGTTCATAAAATATTTGAACAAAGGAAAATATCAATAAGGTCTCAAAAAAGGACAAAAAAGTTCAACAAATCTATCTATTCCTAACTAGTTATAGACAATGTTGTAGACTTTCTATTCTTGGAAGTATTCAAGGATGGGCTGGATGGGACTTGGAACAACCTGGTCTAGTAGAAGGTGGAATGAGGGGGTGGAATGAAATGAGCTTCAAGGTCCATTAAACCTTTACCATTCTGTAATTCTGTGAATGCAGCACAGTGAGTTTCCACATGGCACAGAGGTCTCTCTCTTGAGACTTCCTGGGAGAACTTCACCTGCAAGTTCTAGTGGACACAACGTATGAAGCCCTGGAAAGTCAGAATTCAGTTTTTCCTGGTGGTGAGGACACCATGCAGTCTGAAAGGAAAGCTCTGCTAAGCTGTAAAATTAGGCAGACTCTTCAAGATTTAGTTTTGCTCATGTTGGTGCCACTCTCCCCTGCCACACAGATCCTTCTTCCATTCAACCCGTAGCTTAAACCACCATGAAAAAGGGACAATGTCACACCTAGCCCTGGTTATTTTCTAAATTTTAAAGCTGACACTGGCATATTTAAAGCATGTCTTCTTCACATACAGGAGACAGATATCTGAAGAAGTGTTCCTCCAGGAGCAAGCTGTGGAGTTCGCAGAAGTCAAAGAGAAGACCTCCCCTCACTTCAGACCCCAGAGGCAGGGGTGTAATTGAAGGCAGCAGCAGCAGCAGCTGTCTGCACTTTGTGCTGTTAGGGACAGTTCTGAAGCATATGGGATGCATTTATTGTTATGAAAACTCCCTGTATCAGAACTCCTGATAAGAGCTGGATTTAATGGTCCTAGCAAAAACCTGAATATTTTGATTTTTTGAACTTGCAGGAGTGAAAGGTCTTCTGTGCCTGGGAAGCTGTGTGGATGGAAGGACAGAGCCAGATGTTTGCCAAACCCTCACTGACATTTTTCATTTATATTTTTATTAATGGGAACTGAAACAGCATGCAATCTGAAAATTTGGATCTGGATAACGTTATGGATGAGTTAAGAAACAATTTTCTGGTTTATTATATTGTGAAGCTATAGAAAGCTCTAGTTAATTCGAAGCTGTGGATCCTCTCAGGATCTCAGATGCTTTAGAAGAAAAGAACTTAATGGCAGTCTTATAGCTCACTCCCCTCTTGTATTGTAAATATTACTGCCTGGTGATAAAAAATTTTAAAAATCAAATTAGGTTTTTATTTTTCTATAAAAATGTTTATATAATTTTATATTATTTTTTTGTCTTTTAAAGGTACATTTTGAGAGCTTTCTTTGCCTACTAAGCCTCCTCTGTGACTGTCCAGAAAGAAATATTATTCTATATTCCACTGAGATGAACATATAACAATGTAGAAGACTTTAGAAGTGTAATCTCTACATTTTCCAAGTTTGCTGTTAGAACCTTTCAGGTCTTTCATTGGAGGGTACACTTGGACATATGAAGGCCACCACCAGAATCAAACTTTTCCCAAGGACTACATTGTTAGAAATGTTTCAGCCTAAATTTTTTGGAGCGGGAGTTAGCAGAGGTTCCTTTCTTTCCACATTACTCAGTCCCCCAGCATTAATCTATAATTCAAAGCTTTGCTGTGATTTAGAACTTCACTGGCTCTCCGCCTATGTGAATAAGGATGTCTGAGGGAAATTTACTGCAGTGTTAATCAGGACAGTGCAATGTGTTGGACTCAGTGGTCCCAGAGGTCTGTTCCAACCTAATGGATCTATGATTCTATAACTACATGGGTAGGGAAATTATTATCTTTATGTTGGGAGCCATTAAGAGAATTACATAAGAAGTCAGGTGCTTTATACATGTGGCCCTAAGTGTTTGTGCCTCTCACACTTTAATTTGAAAACAAATTGTGGTTTTCCTTTTCTTTTCTTTTTTTCTTTTATAATGGAAGAAATGGTGTGTTAAAATGAAGCATGGGAAGTGCACACTCAGTCAGAGATGTTACTAAGGTAAGAGTGGAGTTTTGAATAATTCTCTTTTTTTTTGTATTAAATTTTAAATTACTTTTATAATGTTTTATTCTAAAAAGGTGTTTCATTTCATCTAGGACCATTTTTTTTCTATTTAATTTTCAAACTGTATGAACATAAATTAAAAATAGAAATGCAATTTCTGAGACAGCATAATTTCAACTGATAATTAGAATATTTCACTTGAATATGCATGTCAAAGCCAAATTGGGATTCTTTTCAAAATAAAAAATATATATACTTTTGCCTCTAAGATTTCAGCAGAACAGATGTTTATTTCCCAAACATTTTGATCAACTGAAATATGCATTTCTATGTTTTTATTTTTTGGTAATAATGTTTTGGACAAAACCAAAAAGTGCCTACTTTCAGCAATAAAATGTTTTTTCTTCCTAATTTGTAGACAGATGGTGCATTTCATGTGTGCTCCATTTTATACTTCTCTTTTAAACGAATTTGCTTTATTACTTTTTTTCCTCTTGCAGAGTTCAATAAGTAGTGATACTCATCTTGGATTTTTCCTCCTGCTCTGATTAAGACAGTGGCCCTTAGGAAAGACTGTGGGTGCCAGAGTTCTGAGGGAAACACCCGCAGGTTTGGATGAGACAGGCAGCCACTTGCAGAGAGAGCTGACACACACACATGGGAGGATTTTTTTTTCTTTTTCGCCTTCTCTTTTTTACTCACAGCATTTTTTGCAGTGTCTTTTGCCACACTGGCTGTTGTTGCCTTTCATCTGCACCTTTCTTTACTTGTAAGTTCAGAGATAAAAGCATCTGCCTTGGTGGTGGTGGTTTTCGCTATCCTCAGTGCGAGCAGGGGTAAATCCTTCCCTTTGCACTCGAGCTCTTTGCACCACCTAGTCAGATCTTTCATCCCAGAGATGTTAATGGGATCCCACACAGCTGCAGATTTGAGAAGAGAGGCACTGCAATGCCTTATTACAAAGCATCCAGCACTATGATGAATAGCGGTAATTATTCCACAGAAAATTGTGCACCCTGCCTGGACCAGGCATTCATTCCATCCCACCAATTGCAACTGAAGTTCAAAGGATACCACAGGTATACAGGAATTTATCTTGATGTCTGTAGAGAGATATTCTGGAGCATTCAGCATCCAAGCTGTTGAAAGCTATTTTGAAAACCAGGAAAAAAAAAAAACCCAAACCAAAACCTGCTGAAAAGCAAGACTCAGCAGACATGCTTTATAAAATTCAGAGTAATAATTTAAAAAAAAATATTAAAATAACTTTCTAAAGGTCCTTAAGATCTGTCTGTGGCAGAAGCCATCCCAATGTTTCCAAGAAAATTTGCCTGTAGGAAACACCTATTTACTAATGTTGCTTTCTATAACATAGAAAGTAAATATTTACAGAGTTGGAATCATGCACCCTGGTCTATAGTTGTGGTCAGAGTATTGCTAATATAGTGAATGAGATATAGCAACAGGCAGTGGGCTTTGGTTTGGGGGTGTTCTGGGTTTGTTTGTTTGTGAGGTTTTGTTGTTGTTTGGGTTTTGTTATTGTTTGGGGTTTGTTGTTGGTTGTTTTGGCTTTTTTGTGGGTTTTTTTGTGAGGTTTGGGTGGTTTTGGCTTTGTTGGACTTTTTGGGGGAGGGTTTTCTTAGGTTTTTTGTGTGTGTGTGTGTTTTTGATTTTGCTTGTTTTTGTGTTTGTTTTTGTTTTTTGGGGTTTTTTTTTAGTTTCTTTTCGTTTTTAAGTGAATTTGGTTGAAAAAAAGGATTGAAATATGCATTCAGATACAGAAGATTTCATTTCTTCAGACTACACCTTACTCACTAAACTGCAGGCTGATGAAGCTCTCCACCATCTTTTTTTTTCAAGCAGCACATATATCTTATGGTCAGAGACTGTGTGAGAGGAAGCGTAACCCAGGATTCCACTGATATACCTGCAAAAGGAGACACAGAGGTATTCATTCACTCACTGATCAAACTGTCCCCCCCAAAAAATACATGAAGATGACAGGCAGAAAATCTGGCACTGGAATCTCTCTCTTCCTACCCTGGGGGTCCCTCTGCAATTCTGGAGAAGATTTCTGTACTCACTCCTCATCACTCTTGCTAAAATAGACCTGGGCTCCTTAATTACTCCCTGAACACAACAGTGAGATGCACAGCAAAGAAATTCTCAGGGCACAGGCTGCTGAACAAAGAGAGGGCTGTGTCAGCCATCAGGAGCTGTCAGGCATGGCCTCGTGCCACACTTTGAGACATGACACCCATTTTCTGGCATTTCAGCTGCTTGACCACAGACAACTGGGACAACTTTTATTCATTTTCTTTTAAAATAGGAGAGATTGCTACCTCTAAAAATCTTGCTGGACTCTGAGCCCCAACATGATTCCATTTGCTTTGGCAGCTGACTGAATTTCTTTAATTGCCTTTGGCTGAATTCCAGTTCCTCAGCTACAGGTGGCTTTTTTTGAAAGCAAGGCCTTCTGAGGAGTGAGCAAATGCTTTATATTTCTAGGGCACAAAAAGACACTTCATGGGTAACTCCCAGATGTTTATCAAGCCTCAGAATTTTTGTGACTCTTAAAATGATTCTGATTTCTTAAATGCTAATGCAAAGAAAAAAACAAAAGCAAAAAACAAATATCAAAACCTAAAAGCCCCATCACTTCTGTGTATCTTTTTGAGCATCTTGGTCAATCTTACAATCTGATTCTATCTGAGACCTGCTCAAAAATAGCTTTCTGAGAGGCTGATCTGAATGGGGTCAGAAATGGGATCTCAATAGAGGCAGGCAGGCAGTGAGAAAGAGTTCTGATGGCAAGAAATAGAATTACTCCTTTTAGGTCAGAATTGTTGCTGATACCAGGTCAGAGGAACAGAAACTAATTGGGGTTAGGAATGCGGAGGGTCTTTTCTGAAACTCAAAAATTTATAATAATCTTATTATTGATTTAATAATAAAAAGAAATATTTGGTAAAGTGGATCTGTTGAAGCTTTTTCCTAGAGTTGTGTTCATCTTGAAGGAATTGCAAAGTGAAGCTGTAATCCTATATCAGCATGGCTGATCTAAGTTTGGTGAAAATAAACCATAATAAAACTTATTGAAAAATATCATGAGCCAGCTGGAAAACATGACACAAAATTCATAAAATATGGTGCAAGAGTAATATTTTGGGATGTATTTTGCCATATTTTTTCACCCCAGGTGACATTTTTGGTAATGTTACTTATTCTGTTTCCTACAGGCAAGGTTAAGATAAACATGGTAAATAATCCCTTCAGTTTTAGAAAGAAGGTGTGTTAATTCTGCCTCTTTACTTTTGGTTAATAGACCTGTGACCTCCTACAGTAATTCCAGGAACTATTCAGAAAGGAACGTACCTGAGCTTGGTATGTTGTGTTGGCCAGCATAATATTGAGTAGGAGTGTTGACTCTTCCATAGACCTTTAGCAACCCTACCAGAGTTCCTGTTTTCCTCCAGCTTTAATCTCTGATCATTTCAAATGGGACAAAGATCAGAGACTTGTTGCCGTGCCTGTTTTTCAAGCCGGCTACCCTCGGCACAGGTAACAATCTATCTTTTCAGTGGGCTCTTTTTTGCTCGGGCTGCTCCTGCGTGGCGATGGCTGGAGGAATGAAAGGAGGGACTCCGGGACGGCTGGATTACAACAAGTTTATTGGAACCCCGGCGTGGGGTCCTCACCTCAAAAGCCAGCGTGCCCGAAGACCACGGCTAGCTCTTGGGTGAGACCTTATAACTGGGGGTGTCACAGAAAAGGGGACCAATGAGATTTTACAGGGAGGTGGCTCAAATTATAAACAAACATAAAAAACAACCATACAGTGAACTTTAGAAGGTGACAATCAGGATTCTGTCCAATCACTCGGTGCCGCTCTCAGAATTTTCCAGAAATGGGGAGCGACCCCAAAATGACAGACAACAACAGGTGGCTGTCTGTAAAGGGATGGACAGTTAACTGTTTTTGGCGGGGAAAACACAGGGAGAAACCAAACGTGGGTAACAGAAATTGGGGTACAGAGAACAAACCATTTTACAAAAGAACATTAACTTATGAATGAAACCTAAAATTAAAAAATGCACTCCCACAGAGACTCCAATTCTCCTGTGTTTTACATCTGGCTACACTGAGAGGCCATTTATATATGTCCTCATTAGAGAGAGACTCAGAGTGAGAAGAGGCCTTTATTTATTAATTACTAGCCAGACACCAAGTAATGCTATGATTTCCCAGAAATTTCAGGCTTTGATTTAAAGAATCACAGAATGGTTTGGGTTGGAAGGGATGGAAAGCTCATTTTGTTCCATCTCCCTGTCACACGCAGGGACACCTTCCACTATCCCAGGTTAATCCAAGTCTCATCCAGCCTGGCACTGGACACTTCCAGGGACCAGGCAGTCACAGCTTCTCTGGGCAGCCTGCTCCAGGGCTTCACCACATTCACAGTAGAGAATTTCTTCCTAATATCTAACCTAAACCTCTTTCTGTCAGTTTAAAGCCATTTCCCCCTTCACTTACCACTTCAAGCCTTTTCAAAAGTCTTTTTTGGACTTTCTTGTAGCCCTTTCAGGTACTGGAAAGCCACAATTATGTCATTCTGGAGCCTTCTCCCCTCTGAACTATCCAAATTCTGTCAGCCTTTCCTCATAGCCACACAAATAACTTAATTCTCTTTTATTCTTTCCCTTTCCATCTTAGTTCCCAGTAAGCAAAAAAGGCATAGCAGGTAGAAATCCTTGCTGCTCACCACTGCAGAACCCTATGCTTTAGAGCTGGAGCTGCAAGATAAGAGCAGTGGATGCTCTCCGTGAGAAAACCAGCTCTGCCATGGCAATAAACCTTGTTGTCCTGACGTGCGTGTTATGAGTATGTACTTATTCATCCAGGAGCATGGCTTTCTGCCCTGCAGAGAAATATAAATTGTCGTGAGCGAAAGTCCATGAAATAACCTGCGAGATTAGGCCCTTTTTGTTAAGCCTTCCCGGTGCTCCCTGTGCTTCACCCCACTAGATGGCACCGAGCATCTGCTGCATCCTCTGTGCCGAGCTCCGCTTTCTGTGCCGGCTTGCCTTCCTTCCTCGAGGGGCTGTGCATCAATATAGACACACCTTTGCACTCAGAAATAAGCCTCATAAACCCACCATTCTCAGTGAACGCCAAACCAATCCTCTTCCTTTCCCCCATGTAGCTAAAGGATTCAGGAGCAGTGGGCAGGGGATGGTGATGGCACCCTCCAGGCTTGTCGTCACCCTGGATCTGATCTGTAGAGATCAGTGCTTCCCCCAGTTGAGCAGGCCCAGAAACAACACAGATGCACTATCAGACTCCTCAGAAGAATGTTATACACAGGGATATGAAATAATATAGAAGATACATACACAAGGATAAAGAAACCTGACCAGCAGGTCAAGGGAAGTGATTACCCCCACCTCCATTCTGTAAAACCCTAGCTGGACAGCACTATTAAGCTCTGAGGTTCCCATCACAGAAAGGAAATTGACCTGTGGGAGTGAGTCCAGAGGAGGCCACAAAAATGCCCAGAGGGCTGGAGACAGGCTGAGGGAATTGTGGCTGTTCAGCCTGGAGAAGAGAAGGATGCACGGAGAACATAAATACCCTTCCAGTACCTAAAGGGCCTCCAAAAGAGTTGGAAAGGCACTTTTGACAAGAACATAGAGTGAAACAATACGGGGCCACATCTTCAGACTGTAAAAGGGTAGTATTAGATTAGATATTTGGAAGAAATTCTTGACTTTGTGGGTGGCGAGCCACTGAGACAGGTTGCCCAGAGAACTGTAGATGTCCTACAGTTTCTGGAAGTGTTTGGGAGGAGGTTGGATAGTCTATGGAGCAGTCTGGTCTAGTGGAAAGCGCCTCTGTCTATGGCATGGGGTTGAAATGAGATGATCTTTGAGGTCCATTTGGACCAAACAATTCTATGAGCCCAGATTTCAAATTACACTTTCTTTCATCTGCCCAGAAAGATCTTCTGCTCTTTTCATAGAATCATAAAGTGGCTCTTTTCATCAATGTCAATCACTGAGAGCCAGTAACTTTTCAGAAGTCACATGGGAATGTCTCAACTTCGAAGTTGCTCCCTAGTAAGGGGGCACCTGTTTTGCAGAGACCTTGTAAGATCAGTCCAACAAGACATAGTTGAGAGTAGTACAGTAGGATATTATCTGTGTAAGCCCTTTGAGGATTAGAGGAATTCTACTGATAGCACTAAGTGAAGGGAATGGGAGTTTTGCCATGGAATATTGACAGATTTAATAATTGTTAAGAATGTGCAAAATGAAAATGGTTTGCATCAAGGTGCAGATATTTTCACTTCCTGGTTTGAAAACCTGGTACTTGAAAACATGAAGTATGTTTACTTTGTATACAAGGCATAGAATCATAGAAGTCATGGAATCCTTTAGGTAGGAAAAGCCCTTTAACATGATTGAGTCAAAACATTAACCTAAAAATATCAAGTCCACCCCTAAGCCACATTTGTGAGAGAGGAATCCTATGATTCAAGACAGAGGTAAAATATTGCAGGAGGAAAACATGGTAAAAATAAGTTAAAAAAATCCCCCAGCTCAAGTTTTAGTACTGTATGGTCACAGATAGAATGCTATAAAAACAGTTTTCCAGTATTACATGGGTAAAACAGGATGAAAACTATTTACTTAAAAATGGGAATGGCCCATGCTAAAGACAGGTACCAGGTGAGGATCAGAGAATAAAATGAATGATTAACACTTCTTTTTCTAATAAAGAATCATCACAGAATCATAGAATTACAGAATGGTTTGGATTGAAAGACACCCTAAACACCATCTCATTCCAATGCCTTCTGTAATGGGCAGGGACACCTTCCACTATCTCAGGTTGCTCCAAGACTGTCCAGCCAGGCCTTGGACACCCCCAGGGATGGAACATTTCACAGGAAGGTAGGTTGCATTTTGGAGATTTAGCTTATGATACACTCTTTTTTGTTTAGAATCTGTTTTGCTTCCCTCGCAACACTGCAGCTACGAACACTGCAGGCTGCTAATTATCACAGAAAACCCAGAACTTCTGTCAAGAAGAAAACTGGTGCTAATTTTGTATTGGATGAGACCATTTCATTCCCATACAGAAAAAAAAAGGTACTCATTATATCTGCTTGTTCATGTGAATCAGTATTTAGAAATTTCCTTCATGCAAAGTATTTAATGAAATTATTCTGATTTCACACCAAAAATACACACAACAAACCTGACAGCCACCACCAAACAAGAACAACAAAAATGAAAACCAAACACAAAAGCCTGATTTCACACATTTCACACATCCCTTTCTCTCTCTCTCTCTTTTTTTTTTTTTTTTTTTTTTTTTTTTTTTTTTTTTTTTTGAGTGAAACACCCAAATCTGCTCCTCAGAGGCTTTAAACAAGCCTGTTCACAACAGTAGCTGGGTTTCTTCCAGGCATGCATTAAGCAACATGACTGTACTGTCACATATTGTTTCTCTTTCATTCTCTTCCCTGAGGGAAAAGCATCATATGCAATGGAGAGACTTATTTTGCTCCAGTGTTCAGTACTAATTGGCTTCTCCTAAATAGTGAAGGCATCGTGCCCAAGAATATCATGTTCCTGTAGAACAGCTGAGAAATGACAAAGGCTACCTGAGGCCAGATAAATTTTTGTCAGGAGGGGACAGAGTCTCTAGGCATTTTCAGTTTTCCACCTTTAACTCATGATGAAACTCTGCATTATTGTAGTCAAAACCAAGCACAATATTTTGATTACTTTTAAATTGTTCTTTTCCTTTGTGAAATTGTTCTGTGTACTCAAAGCCAGATTTGAAGTCCATCTTGAAATGCATTTCCCATGCAAGTGAATTTGTTACACATCACTTCAGTTCTATTATACTTGGCAGATGATCGTTTGCTCACTGTTAACTGTAAATTCCTCAGGAGTTTTATAGACAGTACTTGAAATGGTAATTCAGGCACTCTGAAATGAAGCTGGTAGGCACATGCAAAGTGCTGGAATGATATATCATTATAAACAGACCAATTCAGCAATAATTTGTGAGAATAAAAGCATAGAACTTGGGTGTCAACACATTTCTTCTTTGAAAACAGACAATATCTTCCAGAAAAACATGATAATCCAACACTGTACTTTGTTGCACTTTATCTGCAATCTGCTTTTTCAAACATCTCTGAGTTGGTTCCAGCGATATTGTGGCTAGATCTCTTATAGGTATCTTACCTGTTAAAATTATGACATTTGATTATATTTTTCTTTTTCCCATCCCTTGGACTTTCCTATCACCTCATGACAAAGTTTTTGGATTATTTGACTCTGATCTTGATTTGAAAAACAAAGATGGTCATTATTTCTTACCTCCCATTGTGATCCAAACCCAATCCTGCTTATCAATCTGCTCTTTTCAGCCAGGAATGGATTATTTTTTCAGTTTTGTAAAGTGATAGACCTTTCACCCTTATTAGCTTGAAATGGCAGCATGAGAATTAAGTATCTAACGTCAACAAAATGGGCTCAAGGTCTGTTAGAAATATAAGCAAATATAACTTTATGTCTCATTTGAGGATCTAGAATAGACTCTCTGTGCTGAAGAAAAAGAAGCAAAAAACATGCAGAGGAATTGGGATATGAAGCCAGCTAAAAAGCTTGCAACATCTTCAGCAGCAAGTCTGATTTTCTACAGCTCCTTTATACACACAGTAGAAAAATACTCAGTGGTCTGTTTGTCACCTTGTGATCTATTCCCCTGGGATTCGAGCTAAACCAGGGATGCCAGAATTATTGAAGGACCACTTAGCAAAGCCAGAACATATCTTTCTAACGTGGTAAGAATCACTGCTGGGCTTTGTAGTAAAACCAGACATTCTTCACTCTGTGACGTGAAGAGTTTCATTCACAAGTTGGTAAGAGAAAAAACAATTTCAATCTCAATCTCAACACTTAAAAATGCAAAATCACTTATTTTTTTGTCCTGTTTAGCACATTTTTCCTATTCTGTAATTTTTTTTACATTGATTTATTTTTTCATAAACAACAAAAAAAATTGCTATAAAAATCTTTCTGAATTACATATTTTAGAATGTTGAAAGAAATATGCAGGATTTATAATATAGGAAGTCTGCCAATTCGTACCCTTAAATCTTACCATTGCAAAGGTCTTTAGCATATTCTAATTACTACACACTGACCCATCAAAAGGTGTTAGAGTCACACTCCTGTGTGACAGGAATGGCCTTTTCTGTTTTACCAACTTTTAAAATCCTTTACCCTCCTTTACAGGAAGTGAACATCTTGTGCCTGGAAGCAAAATGTGTCCAGATGCAAACAGGCTATTAGACATGGTGCTAACTGATCTGGAAGAAGAGCTGAGGACCCACTGCACATCCCTTTTTGTCTGCCTATATTGCAATCTAACTTCTTGTGCTTGAGTTCCTTGCAAAGACGTTAATTCATACTTTTCTATTTACTTACTAGACAAAACAGAGAGATTTGCATCTGACTTAGTCACTCCACATTCACAGTTCTGGTTAATGGACCCCTTTTCAGTATGGTCAGTGAAGACTAGATGTGATTCATTCCATTTTAAAATAAAAGATAAAAATAGGCCAAATAAGTCACTCCTAGAATTTCCTATTTCTCTACACAGACGAAAAATAGGGTCTTTGGAGACTAACTCTGATTGAGACAACTTCTTAATAATGGATGAGATTGGTCTTGTTGAGATGTCTGTCATTACACTCAAGGCAGGTTCATATTAAATCATCTTTTTGTCCACTCAGCCAAAGCCTTACCAGTTATGTTCCACACCAGCATCCCTGTAAGCTGCAGACAGACACCTGAAGTGCTGGCTCAAGGGAAGGGGGAATAAAACAGAGATTTCTGTTTCTGCCTTCAGAAAGTCTGATGTCCTCACTTTGTGCAGGCTTATGGCAGCACCTACAAGCCCAAGTACAGAATGGTTTGAGTTGGAAGGAATCCTAAAGATCACCCAGTCCAACTCCAACTACCATGTGCAGGGACACCTTCCACTATTCCAGGTTTCCCCATCCAACCTGGTCTTGGACACTTCCAGGGATGGAGCAGCCACAGATTCTTTGGGCAGCCTGTGCCAGGGCCTTTGCCAGGGCCTCAGAAAATAATTTCTTCCAGCATCTAATCTAGCATTGCCCTTTGGCATTCCCCCATGTCCTGTCACTACAGGCTCTCTCCAGCTCTCTTGGAGCCTTTCTAGGCCCCAGAGCCCTCTTTTCTCCAGGCTGAACACCCCCAGGTCTCTCAACTCATCTCCAGAGCAGTGTTGCTACAGCCACCCTGATCTGCTCTCCAAAGAAATAAGCACGAAATTCCAGAAAAATGCTAGAGAGCCTGTAAGTCCAACAGCTGCAGAGTAGAAGTTCTACTAGGAATGCTTTTCATTTCCACATCTACTGATGGCCACAGATCAAAACAAAGTGAGTTAGATTCAGGGCATGTAAATTAGAAAAGCTAGAAAATTAAATATTTTCACATGACACCTTTTTTATTAAGCAGAGTTATACTAGTGATCAGATGATAGAAGATCTTTGCCTTGAAGCAGTGTTCCTCTGACATTTTATTCATATCCCTCCAATGTTCTTCTCCCTTCTTAGCACATTTCATTCCTCTCATCTATGAATCAAAAAATTGGGACAAATATTGTCAGGGAATAAAACATGATAACATTCTACTAGGGGTTTTTTAAACTTCTTTAAATCTCTGTTTCAGTACTAATACTTTTTTTTTGTTCTTAAATTTATAAAATCTTACTCTTTACATATTCCATGAAATATTCAAATTGCAATTTTAAAAAAATCACTTCATTGTAAGTTGTATAAAACTTGTTCTAAGTTATCAGTTTATTAAAGTACTTTGTTTCTTCTGTAACTGCTTCCCTGAAGTCTCTCATCTTTTATTTGAGGAACAGCAAGTTTTCCCCATCCCAGAGAGATAAAAAACTGATGCCCAAAAAATTTTAAAGGAAATGCCTAAATAGTGCTAGACTTGCAAAAATGATGAAGCATTTAATTATTTTTATGGCTTCATTTGACAAGTAGCTTTTGCAGAGCTTGGGCAGCATCCTACATCATGAAATAATAGTTGAATACTAACAGAGAAGGGGAATCAGGCTGGTTAATAAAGCCTGGTTGGCTTTCCAAGAAGTTTCTGTCAAAACTCCTCACAATGGAAATGTTAAGAGAAAACAGGTCAGTAAATTAGTTGGTAGAGTCCTAACACTAACTGAAAGAGACTTGAAAGAGCAGAAGACCAAATTTTGGTAATGGTACTGTATGAAAGATGAAGGCTGCTGAAGAATTACAGGAGGTCATAAGAATTAGTGGTAGAATACGAGAAGAAAATGTTTGTTTCAAACAAACATAAAGTTATTCACATGGGGAAACTAAACCCCAATGGCCTAATCTTTATGTTGGAAGAAATATACTCCATGCTAATTATTGCTGCTCAGAAATGAAATTGGAGTTTATAACAGACCATGAAACTACCAATGTAATGTTCAGCAGCATCCAAAAAAGCACATCAAGAAGAAGAAAAGAAGCACAAAAAGAGCAGAAAACACTATTCGGAAAATCATTAAGTATATCATAGTGTATGCAGCATCCTAAGCAGGTGGGATTCTCAGTAGACAGATAGCTGAAATAATCCAGGTCACAAATTAATGAGGATGAAGGCATTCAAGAGGGAAAAAAAAAAAAATTAATGGCCTGTGGAAGGGACAGTAAGATTCACTTTGGATTGCTTTTCCAGTTATATCGCTGAAAGCATAAGATGAACTTCATAAGCAGGCAGTCCAAGATGAAAAGAAAAGGATGTGGCTATTCAAACAACCCATACTGAGGTGTGCTGAACAGTTCCAGGTGCTGGAATCTGCTTTGCTTCAAGGGCAGGATAGACAAGCCAATCCGTGAAGGCTGCTAACACCACCTACAACATAGCCAACATCTCTGGAAGCTCCCAAGTGACAATTTCCCCATAGAAGCATATTCAGCAAAATTATCACTTTGTATTTTTACTGGGCATGATTTTCCCCTCATATATTGCTTTTGACCTCCTCCAGAAGCAGAGGTAGAAGCTTAACAGGACAAGAGGATGTGGTCCCAAGTTGTGCCAGGGGAGGTTTATATTTAATATACAGAGAATATTTCTTCACTGAAAGGGCTGTCAAGGATAGGAAGAATTGGTTTCCCAGGGCAGTGATGGAATCAATGTCCCTCAAAGCATTCAAAAATGGGTAGATTTGGTGCTTAGGATCATGGTTTAATGGTGAACCTGGCAGTGATAGGTTAACAGTTGGAGTCAATGATGTTACAGGACTTTTCCAACCTTAATGATTCTGCAATTATATGAATATATGGATCTTTGGCCAAAATCAGTAAGGTCATTTCTTGTTCTTCCTCTAAACCCTCGCCATCTGGTCCTGTACCTCTTAAAGGCTAAAAAGTGCAAATGGGTCTTGTAGAGGATACTGTGGCAGCCCAGGATGTAATTAGTGAAAAATTTTCTTTAGCAACAAATCCAGATGGCACTGGCACAAGTGAGAGGAGAGCAACCTGCGTCATGGGGACTAGAACAATCACCTGGGGTCAAATGAAGCAAATTTCATAAATGGAAAAAAAACCAAACCAAACCAAAACAAAACACTACAACCCACATCTTCAACAGCACAGTCTGAACTAAACTGACATGCTATTTGCTTTATTCTCATTACTGTAAATCAGAGCATTTCAACAAAAAATGGCATTAATTTAGGGAAAAAAATACAGATTTTGTAGGAATTTCAATTCT
Source organism: Argya squamiceps (assembly GCA_037834095.1). Classification (NCBI taxonomy): domain Eukaryota; kingdom Metazoa; phylum Chordata; class Aves; order Passeriformes; family Leiothrichidae; genus Argya; species Argya squamiceps. The sequence goes on along the minus strand of JBBMKD010000115.1, from coordinate 70,555,341 downwards.
GCTAAAAGTATCTCCTTACCCTCTCTCCTTCAAAAAACCCTAGAATTTTCAAGTAGAAGTTCCCCATAAGTACTCACCTGCAAGTGTGACAGAGTTTAAGTTAATACAGAAGCAAATCCCTGCTTTGAGTTCCTTATGGCACCCTGAGGTCTGAGAACAAGACTGGAAATTCCAGTCAGCTGATGTGTGCAGGGCTGTAAGAGCACTGGAAGAAGAGCTCTGACTCCCTATATCTCTTTCATATGAAACCAACAGTATTGCACAGGGAATGTTGAAGGTGTGGGAATCATTGAATTATTTAAGTTAGAAAAGACCTCTAATATCATGGAATCTAGACTTTAACTGATGACCACCAGACAAGAGCACTGAGTGCCACATCCAATCATTTGTTGAGTGTGTCCAGGGATAATAACTCCACCAGCTCACTAGGCAGCCCCTTCCAATAATTGGCAACAGCTTCAGAGAAGAAAGCCTTTGTGATGCTCAGCTTGAACCTCTCCTGGCACAACTTCAGGCTGTTTCCCCTCATCTTGTCCCTGTTCCTAGGGAGCAGAACCTGACACCCCCTGGCTGCGGCCTCCTGTCAGGGAGTTGTGCAGAGCCACAAGGTTCCCCCCGAGCCACCTTTTCTCCAGGCTGAGCCCCTTTCCCAGCTCCCTCAGCCGCTCCTGGAGCTCCAGCCCCTTCCCCAGCTCCGTTCCCTTCCCTGGACACGCTCCAGCCCCTCAGTGTCTCTCTTGTCCTGGGGGGCCCAGAGCTGTCCCCAGCACTGGAGGTGCCTCAGCAGTGCCAGCCCAGGGGACAGACCCTGCCCTGGGGCTGTGTCACACCATGGCTGGGACAGCCCAGGAGCCATCAGCCTCTTGCCCATCTGGGCACTCCTGAGCTCCTGTCCAGCTGCTGGCACCAGCACCTCCTGGGCCCTTCCCAAAGGGTCTTTTCCAGACCCTCTGCCCCAGCCTGGAGCTGCAGGGGTTGGTGAGACCCAGGGCAGGACCTGGCACTTCTCCTTGGTGCCCCTCACACCACTGGCCTCAGCCCATGGCCAGCCTGTCCAGATCCCTGCTCAGAGCCTTCTTGCCCTCCAGCAGATCCACACTCGCACCCAGCTTGGTGTCCTCTGTGAATTTACTCTGGGTAGACTGGATCCCCTCATGATCACGAATAAAGAAGATCACCAATAAAGATTTTAAAGAGGGCTAGGCCCATCACTGATCCCTGGGCACACCACAGTGACCAGCTCCCAGCTGGATGAAGCATCATTCCCATCACCTTCTGGGCTGGGCCATCAGCCACTTCTTAACCCAGAGAGGACTGAACCTGTCCAGGTCCTGGGCTGCAGCTTTTCCAGGAGATGCCATGGGAGACAGTGTCAAAGCTTTGCTGGAGTCCAGGCAGACACATCCACAGCCTGTCCCTCATCCACCAGGTAGGTCACCTGCTCATCAGAGACCAGCCTGGTCAGGCAGGAACTGCCTTTCTGAAATCCATCCTGGTCTGAGTCTCGTCCTTTGTTTGTCCAGTACATGTTGTGGGATCACACTCAAGATGCTCCACAAAAGATTTTTTGTCAAGGAACAATGGGATGTGACAGATACTCAGATGAAAAGGACTCGTGGATCACCCAGTCCTTGTGCCAGCAATTGAATCATGCTGGCTTAACTTACCTACAGAAATAAAAAACACCTTTTTTACTAGTGCAAGCTTTGCAAGAACTAGCCATGTAATCTGTATTAAAATTCTCAAATCCAATTAATTTTCAGAGAAAATGAATGCCTTTGCCTGGCAAATGATTCCTGTCAGAAAAATAGCTAGAAAATAGGTGAAGCCCTTCAAACACTGATATGCAAATAAATGGCAACAAATGTTAAGCTGTTTTGAGAACATTCCATCAAGCTATCTATTTTTTTCTATCTTAAATTCTGATAAAACTTAATAAGTATTAATTCCAAAGCATTTAGGGAGGATTTACATTTAGAAAAAACTTAGTTTGCAGAAGGTTTTAGACAAGATCTGCAGCTAATGAAATGTGAATCAATGTAATAAAGAAAATAAGCAAGAGAGCATCTAGATGTTCCTCAGCCCTTCAAGTTCACCTGTCTGGAATCATGAAAATTTCAGCATGAAAGAAAAAATCCAGTGTGAATGTCCCCAAAAAGATGGCAGAAAAAAAGTTAGGCTTTCTAAGTCGATGAAAAATTAAGACACATTTGCTGCAGCCTGGGTCTACTGAGGCCAAGCTTACAAAAATTATTCCAGTACAGACCTTTAAACAGCTGAGGTGCTTAATGTGAGAATGAGGGAAAAAAAAAAAATCAATTAAGGATTATTCCTGAGACCTGAGTTATGGAGTGTTGCAGAATGAGGACTGATCCTCATTCTCAAGGCAGTATCCTGGTGCTGTTTGCAGTTAAAGTGTTGTTTTGGAAGACATTTTCTACTCCACCAACAGATCTAGGCCCAAAGGATTACTAGACCCAAGGAAGACTAGACCAAAAGGATGACTAGGCCCAAGTGAAGTTTAAGTACCATTTTGTAATTTTTCTGTGCTGTAATGCTGTTGCCTTAGGGAACGTTGATATTCACTAACAGAGCAGCACCAGCAAGCAGAGAGGAAGACAAAAAGTACAGAGTTCAGGTGTCTGCTGGAATCAGAGGCAGTATAGAAAAATTTTGTCTCTGACTGCATAATGTTTATCATTTTTAGAAATGCAAAAGCTGGTTTTCATTGCTGATTTTAAATCAAATACAGAAAACGTTGTCTGTCACTATTTTAAATTGTTTTGAATAGTAAAGTACCCTGGGACCTTTGCTGCATGAAACATAGTACCTCAAAGTGCTTTATTGTTGTAATTTCCATGGAAATTAACATTTACTTGCATGGTTATCACACTTTCTGTGTAATGTAGGGTATAACCATCTAAATCCCTTTGAAATACAGTTCCTGAGGTATCATAAATCTGACTCAAGATTTGTTCTATTTTTCTACTTGAGTTTGCTGAAGACTTTTGCTTTTCCTACTGGAGTTCAGCTATTCAAGTTAATGCTGAAATGAACTTTAAAATTCAGCAGCCATTTGCTTCTGTTTGGTTTTATTTCTCCATGTTTTCTATTCACTTTCCTACCTATCCCTCTTTCTGTATCTACTGCAGGCAGATAATAACTATTTGCTGTTTATAGAACAAGTAGAAAGCCACCGAATGCAAATCCTCAGGGAATTTCACCCATGCTCCACACCCAGGCTGGCAGTCATCTCAAGACGCACAGGGGAGGCTTAGAATTGGTATTAGAGGGGAAAAAAAGGACTGTCACACCCTGGAACAGGTTTCTCAGGGAAGTAGCAGAGTCATCATCCCTAGAGGGATTTGAGAGACATGTAGCTGTCACACTCAGGGATATGGTTTAGTGGTGGGCTTGAGCAGTGCTCAGATGGTTGGACTCAATCATCTTAGAGATTTTTTCCAGCCTAAAGAATGTTATGATTTTATGATCCAAGTTCAAAATTAAGCACATTTATCACCTAATCTTCAGACAAGGGGACTGGTCCCACTAAATTTCTTTAGTCTTTCCTCTGTTTGCTTCACCACAGGCATGTGCAACATGCCCTGTATGGACATATCCAAACACTGACTGATAAAATTTAATAAAACACATATGTAAAATTATATTTTAGACTAGATGACTTTTAAAATTATCACAGAACATTAGCTGATGAACGTGCAGGAACTGTGAAAAGAAGGCAGATATTGGGTGTGCAACTCAACAAACATTGTGCAAGTGAATGTGAGGGACTGAAGCTCTCAAAGAGCACAATAATTTCTGCTCAAGTAATGCTTCACTGGGGACAAAGTGGGATATATTTCCAGAGGCAAAGAGGAAGGTAAAGAAAAAAGCTGTTAACTGTCTCCGGAGCTCCTTGGAACAGCAAACTGATGGTGTAAGTTAGCTCAGTAACTAATACATACCTAGAACCAAAGCCACTGCTGGTAAGTTTAAGTTAGATGCTGCATCTCACTCTGATAGCTTTCTATAACTGATAGAATTTCTGTAAATCTGCATTATTGCTTGATGGAAGTGGATTTCTTTCTTTATTTTGCAGTAACAAAACCAACTTCTAGTTCCAGTGGGAGGACTTTGTTTTCTATGCCTAGGATTATAATCCAAACAACCTAGTCTACAGAAGTCAAGAGAACTCAAGAGACTGATGGTATATGAGGAACACAAAATACAGCTGGAAACTTCAAGGAATTAATACAGCTGAGTTCCTGATTATTAATTTTCTTCTGTTGTTTATATTGTCTTCATCTAGAGCTTTCCTTCTAAATCTCACTATTTTAAGAACATCCACACATACTCACTTTATCTTTCCTCTAAAAAGTAAGCACTAACAATGTTGTTGTTTCAAAGTATTATTTTAATTAATTTTATAACACTAATAATCAACGTCACCAAGGACTAGATTTTTTTTTAATTAATTCAGTTTACTATTACCTAGCTGTGAGTGAAGGCAATATACCTGCATTTAAGGGACATTATTTGAATGCAAATATTTTGACATTAAAGAAAAGTCATGCAAAAATAGGATGATATCCACATTGGACAAAATAACATTAAACAGCATTAGCAGCAGCCTTGCAGATAGACCAGAGCTAGCACTTAGCACCTCTAAAATCTTTACATGGTCAATGACATCAGAGACCTTGGACAAGTCATGTCATCCTGGTGTACTCCAGTTTTCTTGCCTCCTAACTGGGTGCTAATAATAAAGAGACGTAACAAGTCATGATGAGTTGTAAAGTGCTGGAGAGCAGATAGACATCCTCATTAGTGCCACAGAGAAATAAATTGGCAAGAGTCCCCTGTCTCAATTACCGTTACTCTGTACAATGAAATTCAAAATTTCCTGACAGGAGGTGTCATAAGTGGCCTTACCTAGAGCTGCTTTATGCATTTACCAAAGCATCAAAGGACGAAGAGGAAATGGTAATTAAATTTCTGCTTATTTTATCTGATGTTCTACCCTAAGTTAGTGCTAATGTCAAGTTGGTATATCCATCAGCTTTGACATTTTGTACTTGACAAATTGATGAAGGCAACTGGTGCATGATAAGGGATATGATATATCCATTCAATGCCATGTTCTCTGGCCCAGGTGTTTATAAGGCTGTTCTTGAAATGGGTTCCGTTGTCTGATTCGATTCTCTCACGGGTGCCATGTCTCCACAGGACTTGTTTTTCCAGGCCCAGGATGGTGTTCCGAGCAGTAGTGTGAGGCACAGGGTAGTTCTCCAATCATCCAGTAGTGGCTTCCACCATGGTCAGCACATAGCGCTTGCCTTGGTGGGTTTGGGGAAGGGTGATGTAATCAATCTGCCAGGCCTCCCCATACTTATATTTGGACCACCATCCACCATACCATAGGGGCTTCACCTGTTTGGCCTGCTTGATTGCAGCACACATCTCACAGTCATGGATAACCTGAGAAATACTGTCCATGGTGAGATCCATCTCTCAGTCTCGTGCTGACTTATAGGTGGCACCTCTGCCCTGATGATCTGAGGCATCATGGACCCACTGAGCTAGGAAAAACTCACCCCTGTGCTGCCAATATAAAACTATCTTTGACGCTTCTATCTTTGCAGCCTGATCTACTTGCTCGTTGTTTCGGTGCTCCTCATTAGCTCGACTCTTGGGCACATGGGCATCTGCATGACAGACTTTTACAGGTAACTTCTCTACCTGAGTGGCAATGTCTTTCCAATCATCAGCAGCCCAGGTTGGTTTTCCCCTATACTGCCAGATGGCCTTTTTCCACCTTTCCAGCCAGCCCCACAGAGCATTGGCTACCATCTATGAATCAGTGTAGGGGTAGAGCTTTGGCCACTTCTCTCTTCCAGCAATGTCCAGGGCCAATTGAATGTCTTTGAGTTCAACAAGTTGACTCAATCCACCGTCTTCGGTGGCATGTGCAGCCTGTCATGTGGGGCTCCATACAGCTGCTTTCCACTTCCGGTTCATCCCTACAATGCGACAGTAACTGTCAGTGAAAAGAGCATAGCATGTTTCTACTGCTGGCAGTTGGTTATATGGTGGAGTTTTTTCAGCCCTTGTCACTTGTGCCTGCTCCTCTTCATCCATGACACCAAAATTTTCACCTTCTGGCCAGTTTGTAATTATCTCCAAAATCCCAGGGTGATTTGGGTTTCAAATGTGGGCGCATTGTGTGGAGAGGGCAGTCCATTTGCTCCTTGTGGTATTGGTGGTGTGGTGGGTAGAGGGAACTTCTGCTTTAAACATCCACCCCAGCACTGGTAGCTGGAGTGTCAGGAGGAGTTGTGCTTCCATGCCAGTCACCTCCAAGGTGGCTTGAACTCCTTCATAGGTGGCCAAGATTTCCTTCTTTGTGGGAGTGTAGTTGGCTTTGTACCCTCTGTAACTTCAACTCCAGAATCTCAGTGGTCGGCCTCAAGTCTCAGCAGGCACCTTCTACCAAAGGGTCTAGGACAAGTCACTGTTTTTTGCTGTGGAGTAAAGCACATTCCTAACCTCTTGTTCCATCCTGACCTGGGACAAGGTCTACCACATGAGTGATCTCCTGCTTGATCTAGGCAAAGGCTTGTTGCTGTTCAGGGGCCCAGTGGAAATCATTCTTCTTGCGGGTAACCAGGTAGAGACGGCTCACAATCTGCCTGTACTCAGGAACATGCATTCTCCAGCAGCCTAGGGTGCCTAGAAAAGCTTGTGTTTCCTTCTTGCTGGTCAGCAGAGACATCATGGTGATCTTACTGACCTCAGTGGGAATCTGATGCCGTCCATCTTGCCATTTTACCCCCAGGAACAGGATGTCTCAGTCAGGTCCCTTGACTTTGCTCTTCTTGGTTGCAAAACTGGCTTCCAGGAGAATCTGGATGAACTTCTCTCCTTTCTCAAGCACTTCCATTGCCATGTGCCCCCACACAATGATGTCATCAATGTAATGTAGATGTTCCGGAGCCTCACCCTTCTCCAGTGCAGCCTGGATCAGTCCATGGCAGATGGTGGGACTGTGTTTCCACCTCTGGGGCAATCGGTTCCAGGTGTACTGCATCCTTCTCCAGGTGAAAGCAAACTAAGGCCTGCATTCTGCAGCCAGAGGAATGGAGAAAAATGCATTAGCAATGTCAGTAGTGGCATACCATGTCGCTGCTTGGGACTCCAGCTCATACTGGAGTTCCAGCATGTCTGGTACAGCAGTGGTCAGCGGTGAAGTCACTTCATTCAATGCATGGTAGTCCACAGTCAATCTCCATTCTCCATCAGACTTGCACACAGGCCAGATGGGGCTGTTGAAGGGTGAGAGGGTTTTGCTGACCACCCCTTGTCTGTCCAGCTCTCGGATCATCTTGTGGATGGAGATCACAGCATCTCAATTCATCTGATACTGCTGGTGGTACACCGTTGAGGTGGCAACAGGTACTCGTTGCTCTTCTACCTTCAGGAGTCCTACTGCAGATGGGTTCTCCGATAGTCTAGGCAAGGTGTTCAATTTGTTGATGCCTACTGCCTCCAGAGCATCTATCCCAAACACCCATCTGAGTCCCTCAGGCTCTTTGTAATAGCCATTCCTGAGGAAGTCTATGCCCAAAATACATAGGGCCTCTGGGCCGGTCACAACTGGATGTTTCTGCCACTCCTTCCTGGTCAGGCTCACCTTGGTTCCAACAGAGTCAACTGCTGTGATCCCCCCGTCACCCTGGCAGTGGAAATAGGTTCTGCCCCCATATGTCCTGATGGCATTAGGGTACACTGCGTCCCAGGACTGACCAAAGCTTCATATGTTTGTGGCTTTGATGTGCCAGGCCATCAGATCCACACCATCCAAAAGACCCGGTTTTCCTGTGCCTCCTCCTGGCTAGAGGCAGGGTGCCTCTAGCACTGGTTATTATTTCCTTCCTGGGTATATATTATAGTGGTTCCTTCGAGGGGATCTGACACACCATCCTCACTTCTGAAATACCTGGCAGCTTGGTCATGGGAGGCTGAGATTACTTTCATTTTAGTGGAACCTCCTTGATGGGTGGTTCCCTCCTTGAGTTGACGCACCTGTGCTGCCAGGAAGTTTCCCATCCCACCTTCCCATGCCTTCCCCGTGGTCACGCAGGAAGGACCACAATTCAGCTCTTGGGATGTACCCTTTCTCTCTAGCTGGGGGGGCGTTGGCCTCTGACTTTGGGCCCTGTAACTTGCACTAGGGCCACACTAATCTTCCTCATCTCCTCCCGCATTTTCTTTTTGAGTTCCTTAAGCACAGCAGAGATATGAGCCTGCATTGGGCCACTGATCATACTCTCGCTATTTCTGAGCCTATTGGTGACAGAATCCACTGTCTCTCAGTTGTTCTCGGCATTAATTGTTGCAATGAAAGTGGTGTATTGAGATGGCCCTAGATTTGCCAGATTCCACAATATTTTCCCTGTGCACCTAACCTTGTCGGTGTCATTATCATGCTGTCCACTCCTCCCAAAGATTATCTCCAGTACTGCCACTTCCCTCAACTGTTGGATCCCTTCCGCAAGGGTCTTCCAGTCCATTGTATGATGGTGCTCCTGCATTCTTTCTCTGTGGACAAACTTCTCCCTTACACTCATTGAACGCTGCTCCCAGAGGGAAAGAGGCCCTGGATCTCATACAAATACCTGATTTACACTTGAGTCTTGGGTCAAGGGTCCCAAATTTCTTGCCTCACCACTATCCAGTTGCACACCTGTACTCATAAGGTCCCAGACCTGAAGTAACCAGGCTGCATAAGCCTCATGTCCCCATTGTACAATATCATTTTATAGATTACGTAGACTTTCATATGACAGGGACTCAGTGATGATCTCTACCTGTGGGTCCCCTGGGGGTTGTGAGGACCCTCCTTTCTTATCCTTGTTACCTGGTTGCGCTGATTTCACCTTAGACTTCTTTGTTTCCACAGGGACAACTGCTGCTGTTTGTGACTGCCCCTGTGGTTCACCTGCAACCTGGATGGTTGTAACATTTGTGGGTTCCACTGCTGCACCGTCAGACTCTTCTCTTTTGGGGCAGGGGGAAGATTTCCCATCAGCTAGGGCTAAGCAGGCCACCACTGGGGAAATGTGCTCCTTCAGCATCTGGCCCATCTCCTTCACCAGAACCGCCAACCAATCTGGGTGGTTTATTTCTGAGGAAGGCTGTGGGGCAGAGTCAGGGTCTGGGGTAGCATACCTATTTTGTGGGGTAGGTATCAGGGTGGTTATCCAGGTAAATCTCCCGTCATCTCTGAATGCTAAATAGAATAGGCCTATAAGTAACACCAGCCACTGTATGATACCATTAGCATTCACAGAAGATTTAAACCCTTCAAAAACTGGTGGGGTAGACCCAAAGAGCTGGGTGAAGGGTTGGGAAAAAATTCCCTTGGTGTCAGGTCCTCACAGTAGGCACCATTATTAAAGTAACCCCAAAAACACACAGTTAAGTGTGTGATAATCATGAATGTGACTGCTTTCCAGAGGAAGTTAAAAATCCATTAATTCCTCACCTTGTTAACCCATAAAGCAAACTAGATTACAGCCATGGTAGCCTTATAGGGCCCATGTTTAGATAAGGGCCTGCAAATGGGAGAAATACAGCCACAACCACATGCCACCCGAACCAAGGTAAGCTAGACGACATGATGCTACTTAACGGGGTTCTATATTCAGTACACAAGAACTTAGGTCACTCAAGAACTGTTATTCTATTTTTCCCTCAACGCCCTTGAGCCCCACGCTTGGGTGCCAAAATCTGTCTTGGTTTGGAAAGACAGGTGTCTGCTCGGGAAAGCTGGAACTTCACTTGGAATGGAAAATGTAAACTCCTCCCTCCAAATTATTATAATTACGCAATTAAGCGGCTTTTAGGCAAAGATATGGGAACAAGAATAACAGTTCTTTACTAGGAACATTAAAAATACAAATGTAGCAGTACAGAAAAAGAACCCAAAACAACCCACCAAGCAAACAAGAACAAAAGCCTAAAAACACTGACAGAGTCAGAATATGACCTGACACCCTGTTGGTCAGGATGTTGGACACAGTCCAAATAAGTCCTCTTGGAGTGACAGATGTGGTTCTAATGGAGCAGAGATGATCCTGTAGAAGGATGTAGTCTGCTTCTGAAGGTCCAGTGGTGGTGAGATGGGTCCGGTCTTCTGGGAAACCCAGCAGAAACAGGCTTCCTTGGTTTTTCTGACTCTCAGTTTTTATCTAGGTAGGAATGCTGGAATGCTCCACTGGGTGGGGCAACTCACAATGGAATGATGTAATTGTATCAGTCGTGCAGTGAACCTCAATGGTCCATTAACAGAAGATACGCCCCTGGAGGGAGGATGGGTGTGGAAGAGCCAAAGAACACTGCCCCACCTGGTTTTAACAGCTGGCCTGTTAACAGAAGGCACATGCCCTCTCCCACCTGGAGTTATGAGAAATGGGTTATACGAGAGATAAGGAAAACACCTTCCCAGCCGGTTTCAACAGATGGAAAATAGAATACACATTTTTGGTTACATATTGCATCCCAAGACATGAAGTCGCAGTATTTCTTTTGGAGCTGGTGGAAGAAGTCATGAATCAAAGCATCTTTGAATCATAACAAGGTTTTGGTTTAGAGGGACCTAAGAAATCATCACATTCTGACCCCTTCCCACAGGCAGGACACCTTCCAGTGTCAGATAGCAGAAGGTGTCCTGCTATCCCAGATTACTCCAAGTGCCATCCAACCTGACCTTGTACACTTCCACGGATGGGGCAGCCACAGCTGCTCTGGGCACCCTCTGCCAGGGCGTCCCCACCTGACACAGCACCTTCGTTACCTTTCCACCCTAACCCAGTCCAACTCAGTCACTGACACTGCGCACAGCGGGGGACGCTCTCTGGGAACAGGACAGCCAGGAGGGAGGCTTAGACCAGAAGCTTTAGCGTGGAAGGCCGTTAAGGCGCAAAGCGGAGATAAAGGATGAGAGGAGGGTCTTCAGTGTTGTAAATCCAAGAGGATTTATTCCTTGGGAAGTGGGGTTAAACAAGGGAAGAAACAGCAACCGAAGACCCCAAGCTGGGGCAAACACATGCTTTTAAACAGGGGTGGTCTTACAGGCAGCAACAAGTGCCTAACCAATAAGGAAAAGCTAGAGGAGGATATGGGAGTTTGATACATGGCCTATGGGAAGACATTTAAGGAGGGCACAACTTGTCACCACCAATCAACTGTTGAAAACCATAGAACATTCTAGGGAAAGGGGTAAGTACATCAGCAACTGATAGGGAGGGTAGGAGGCACATTTGTAGGACTGACACAGAATCCTTGAGAACAAGGGGTGGGGTCAGGTAAGACAGAGAATTTGATGGGTTTGATGGGGAGGAGTTAGACGGGGGAAAACCATTGCAACAGGGGGGTAACAGAACAAATCACAACACCTACCCTCAAGCCAAGAATTTCTTCCCAATATCCCATCTAACCCTGCCCTCTGGCAGTAGGAAGCCATTACCTTTTTTCCTGTCACTCTGGGCCTTTCTCAAAGTCCTTCTCCAGCTTTTTTGGAGTCCCTTTAGGTACCAGAAGGGTCTCTAAGATATCCCTGAAGATTTCTCAAAAATCTTCTTTTCTGAAAAATCTCAATTCTCTCTCAATTTAATGATTATGGACATGGCAAGAGGAAATTGTTAAGGAGCTTGAATGATTTGTTTTGTACTGGATATTTGTAAATGGTAAACTTGTTTTTTCAATAACCATTTCCGAGAATAAAAATAATCTGTCCTGTATTAAATAAAAGCAGAGAAATGCAGAATAATGCATATAACAATTTCTTAACAAATTCTCCATCATACCCACTTAAATTTTAACTAAAAACAGTAGCTGTCAGAGAAAACATAGGCTTCATGATCAAGAGCCAGGAAATTTGTAATCTTCATTCATATTTGAGTGTAGGATTTTAGAAACTTGATAAAGTTGTGGCTGTATAATATGGCAGCTCTCCTGGGTTTAATTATACCAAGTCATCATCAGTGAGGGATACACCCTAGAATAAATTTAAATCATCTCTTTTGCCCCCTTTCCTCACCAATCAGAGATTCTAGAAATGAAATGTCACTTCAAATTTTGAGAAAGAGTGGTAAAAAAAAGTAGAACATTTCTTACTGCTTCTAGCGTTCCATTTTTTCCAGGCTAATATAATAGAATTATTTATGTTTGAACCTTAGCAGGTTTTATATTCCAGCCTTCTGCTTGAGGCAGGATTGCCCTGAATTCGGACAAAGTTCCTTGTTGTATTTCTCTGGGTTATAGTTTTCCCCTCAAGGACTCTCTGAAACCTGAAGACTGAAGCCTATAGGGCATGACTCTTCATTCCTTTCTTGACCTGGTAGGCTGAGCCCCAGCTATATTTCTGGCCAGGAGACTAGATAAGGCCCTGGTCTTCCTTATTCTTCCTCTTGCCTCCCTGGACATCCTTCGAGAATAAAGCCTAGAAAATAGACACGGGGTAAGAGCCTCTTTTGAATCTTTTGTCTTGTCCCTGGAATATTCCCCCAAAGGACTGAGCTAACCAAACAGCCCCGGGGGGCTGCAGTTGGTGGAATATTTCAGTTCCTGTCAGCTTTCACCGGTTTGATGTCTTCCCGGGTCAAAAATTTCACTGATTTCTTAGGTAAGCTGTTCTAATGCCTAACCATTCTTGCCTTGAGAAATATTTCTTTATGTCAAATTGCAACCATCCTCCTTCTAATTTACAACAATTTTCTTTTCTCCTCCTGCCACTAACCTCATTAAACGCTCTCCACCTACTCAGAAACTCCTTGCAGGTATGGAAAAAATGTTGTCAGGTTCCCTCTAAGACATTTCTCCTCATGGTCAGTTCCCTCAAATTCTCACAAGGAAAATACTCTGGACCCAAATATTTTGTTGGCTTTTCCAGAGTTACTGCCGTTTATCAATGTATTTCTTTTGTCAAAGTGGTCAAAACTGGCTCATCACATAAAAAAAAAAAAAAAAAAAAAACCAAGGGATTATCTTTATCTCTTTCTAATGCAATTTAAAGTGGTCTTGGCTACCTTTTAAAGCTCAGCACTGCAGTATTTCTAACTTGAATTTGCTTAATTTTGATACAACAGTTGTTCTCTCATTAAACTCAACAAGTTTTGTGTTACACAGGAATTAAATGTAACACAATTAAAATCTGTATCAAACCCACAGTATATCAACTTTAACAGCAAAAACCCACAAAGATATCTTGGGAGATATTAGCAAACCCTATGCATAAGTTATATGATTACTTATTTTTGTAAAATACATTAAAACAATTGCTAGTTAAATCCTGCCTTCATATGAAAGGTGAAACCTTGCTTCCTATCAACATCCATAGGAGATTTTCCATGAACTTCAGCAGGACTCCTAACTCCTCCAGAATGTACAAACAGTGGTTCTGTCTGAATATGAATTCAGGCATTAAGCTATAAATAATAAAGGTAGAATTTGAATTGAAAAATAGGCAAATGATTTACAATATGTGATGCCTGAATCACTTCTTAGATACCATATGAGACACACAGCCCAGGGTGACTTAAACAACGATGATCATCTCCTAACTTTTTAGGAGATGTTGTCAGTTGTGCCTTGAATCCAGGCATCCCATCCTTGTCCTTGTCCTTGTCCTGCACATTTTTAACATCAATAGTAGCATGTCTTCTGCAGTAAGGAATCAGAAGGTATATGATTAACACTGTTGATAGCTGCTTCTGATTTACACTTTTATTTCTCTTCCTAATTACTGAGCACTATTAAAAATACTGAGAACAAAGGCATGGGATTAAATCTCTATAAATTAAAATCAGACAGAAAACTTCACAGAGACGTGGAAACTTTGCAAAATTGCATTAAAGTGAAACAAGGCTTCTAAAACAGTAAGTAGAGAGAAACAAAAAGCTGAAGTTTTGCTGGAAGAAACAAACCCTGCTATTAAAAACTCTCACATTCTTTGAGATTTCCATTCATCAGGAGGTGTGAAGGCTTTCATTCAACACTATTGTGTTGAAATTCTAAGAATCAACCGCTACTAGTACTACTACTACTACTACTACTACTACTAATATAAAAGCAGTAGAAATACTAGTACTGATTCTTGAAAGACAAAGCAGAAAACCAATTTTCTCTAGCTGTTCACTGCTGTTTGGACAAGACCTCCCCAGCTTTGTATCCCAGGCTCTGTTTTGTGCTATTCAAGTTTTTTCACTGAATTTTGGATCCCTGGATCTCAGGCAGGTGCCTATTTATTTGATTTCATTCTTGCTCTTTCCTGTTTCTTGATTTCTTTATGGATCTTTCCTGAAGGCAGAGTCATAGATGCTCACCCATGAGCAGGTCTTGATTGTTCTTGAAATCAGTGTATCTGGGCGAAAACAAAACATTGTCAGCGCAGTGTTGTCAGCAGAAGGCCAGTGCACAAAAATGTGAATTTTTTTCTTGAAACAATTCACTAAGAAGGATGTCACGGTGTCAGTGTCTCTTTGCCTCGGCCAGCCCTAGCACCACAGCAAGAAGGGGCACGGCTCAGTAACTGAATGAACCTTGCCAATCCCATGGGTTCTGGTTTGCCAGCAGAAGTGAAGCGACGACCGCAGGAAAGAAAGAGAGAGTCTGCTCAGGGTTCAAACACTGGCTTAATTCATCCCACAGTGGGGACAACCTCAGCTCAGGGTGTCTGCCTTGGCAGAGACCCCTTGCCAGAAGGAGCCCTTAGCACAAAGAGGAAGAGCACCCAAATACAACATCTTTTATTGGGGGGAGGAACCTGGGGGTGGGTTTAACTGAGGACAAATCAGGGATCATATGGGCATGGCTCTGCAGGTAAATGACATATATCAATAACTCAGGCAGGGAGACAGCCATAGTCTTGTCCAATCATTTGATGCCCTCACTGGAACTTTCTAGACTTTTGGGAGAGGCCTCAAAGTCATAGACAAGACCTAGAGGTTGTATAACTTATGACTGACACATAAATAGGGTTGGGATAAAACCAAGAAGGGTTAAACATGGGTGATATGGGACAAACCATCCCATGTCACCCATGTTTAACCCTTCTTGGTTTTATTACAACTTATAAAAAACAATATAAAACAAGGAACAAATACATACATAAAACTGATAAAACCAAAACCACACCACTACAGAAGAAAGCACCATAAAAGCTTTCTGACTAATTTAAGACTTCCTAAAGGGACCGATGTGAATCTCTCAGCTCAGTTCCAAAGAAACAGAGGCCATGGAGCTGCTGAGTTGTCTCTGCCATGGAGAGCCTGGCAAAGCCCTTGGCTCTGCAAGCTCCCTGGTGCTGTAGGAATCCCCCCTGGTTCTCCAGGCAGAGAATTGTTCATCATCACATGTCACTGCTGGACTACAGTTCAGAGGCAATGCTCAGCCTCAAGTTTACACAGAGTCACATTACCAAACACATCTGTACTTTTTCCTGTAACCAAAAGAAGTGTCTCTTGCTAGCCAGACTCACCTTTAACAGCAGATGAACAAAAAAATAAGAAAGATGCATCTTATTCGACAGCCTAGTTCATGTTTCCCAATTGTTCCTTGATGCCTCCCAGAAGTACCATAAAATGTCTTTCCTGTAGGGTCCAAATATCCCCTTCCATTAAAGGCACAGAACACAAGAAGTTGTAAGTAGTAAGTGCTATATACTTTATGCAAGCATGATGGAGTAGAAGCATCAGGGTAATGGGTAATAATGAAAAGGAAAATCAGCAAGCAAGTCTCTGTAGTCATATAGACCAAACTGACTGTGTGACACTTCAATTTTGAATGAATGTCATAAACCGTAGAAAATGCAGGTTTAATGAATATGCCTGCATAAAAGCATAAACAAGACAAACCTTTTCACTGTGATGTTTATATTTACAGCACATAAGTTACAAATTAAATTTACTCTGGGATGTGCTTCTGATACGGATGACTTTTCTGTAGAGAAATATTATCCGCAATCATCAGATCACTGAGAGCAGGAAGTATCCATTAGTGATGTTGAGGATGATGAACTGGAGTAGTGTTTAGTGGGTTTTAATTACGCTAAAAGATGAAAGTGCTCAGGAAAGGGTGTATGTCATACCAAAGGGAAGGAAAATGAACTGACTTTATTTAAGTAAGTAGACATGTTTATTTCAAGCAATTTTAAACTGATTGCTTATTACATTAATATGTTTTAGGAAACTGATCTATTCCAGTACTTTGCAGTTACATTGTTTAATATTGGCAGTCAAAACATTGAAAAACTGTGAGTCTTGGCTATAAAGTTTTTAAATTATGAGATGAAAAAAATATGTACAAGAAGTTTTCATATTTTAGCAGCAGAGATATACAAAATCCTCACTGTAATCCAAATATTATAGTTATCATTCTTTTCAAATGCAGGTTTCCTCAAAGGCTCAAAAGATCAGACTTTAAAAATGTTGCCAGGGGTGAAGTACTGCCTTCACTGAGGTAAAGAGAAAATATACTCTTGATTTCAAGCAGATTTCAATTAAAAGATCATAATAAAATTTTAGCATGTGGGTTTTCTTCTGCCATTAAATTAACAGCATCTCTCTGGTAACACATTGCAGCCTGGAGTTTGATGTAAAACTGCTTAGGGCAGAATGAGCTTACAAAGAACCTGGGGCTGGTTTTGTCACCCTGTACCCCTTTAAACCTCCAGTAATTACATTAACATGAATTTACAAGTGCCGAACAGAACAGACTCGTGTTCTATGTCAGGTGACCCTGAATCAATGAATCCTTCCATCCTTCTGACAGAGACACAACTGCTGTGTGCCACAGTCCCAGCACAGTCCCTTGCTCCTACCAGTTACAAGCCAACATCTAGCCATTGCTAAGAGGGAGAAGGGAGGTGGTAATTATCCTGTGGCTGCCTCAGAATATTATATGCCCAAAGACCCCTCGGTCTTTATGATAGAAGGAGGACAACATACGTAACATTTGTGCACACAAAATGCCTATTTTACTCACTGATACCATCACAAACAAAACACCTTTTCCTTTTGTTATCCTTCCACGGGGTTTTTTTATGGATAGGAATGTGCAGTTACTTGCTGACACCAGCACTGTGAACAAACTTTTCATTGTTACTTTCCACACTCTAACCATGAGGTTTTTTGCTTCCAAGATGTCTCATGATATTTACATGCAACAAATAATATTTTGCTCCTGTTCATATTTCACACTTTAACCTCTGTTAAACCAAGTTCTAACCCATTCACGGCCCTGTATCACAACTCCAATCAATTTTCTTCAAATTTTCATGGCCAGAACTCCCTCAAAAATGCCAATTACAAGGCAACGCTGTGCATGAAATTTGACTCAGACAAAACCTATGAAAAGCTATGTTTCACTTGCAGAACACAGTGGTCATCCCACTCCATTACTTACATACCTGGATAATAGACCAACAGGAGCTTGCACTTGTTTTGTTAACGTCTTCTAGCATTAATATGCTTTGTTACTGTCCCATTTCTAAAACCTCCCTTCAAAGGTTTCAGTGAATGGCTCCAGTATGATTCTAATACTTCAAAAGGTGTTTTACTGAAAGCTGTGTTACCACAGGATTTTTGCTTGGCCATTCATGCTAATGTATGCCTAAATAATATAAAGTAATATAAAGAATAAAAATAAGATGTCTGAACTATCTGCAAAATAGAATATCCACCCCTGGGCTGCAGTGTTATCATAACTCTAATAAGACAATTTTCTAATTGGACATTAAGCATCATTTTCCAGTCATCCACTAATTGAAACTCATTTAAGGCTTTTCAGTTGGGAAAAAACCCATATGTTTTCCCCAGAAAAACTCACCCTGCATTCCTTCTACCTTTCATCTTAACACCTCAGTGGGCTTTGTGGTCTGCAATATTGAATTTCTGATTATGGATAAGATATTTACAACAAAGATGATACTTATGATGAGTGCATCTCAGATGCTTCCGCTGTGCTGTTAAAAAAAAAAAAAAAAGGTAGAAGAAATAGAAATCCAATCTTGTTTATGGTTTTATAAAGTCATATTAATTAAATCTACATGCTTGGCATTTCATGTAATTTTCTTCATTTAAAAACAAGTTATTTTTGTTTAAGCCTATTTGACAGTAGTGATTTACCTCCCAATTGTTGCTCTTCATTACCAACAGTTACCCAGGACAGCTTCTAATATTCAGAGCTGTGTCCTGCTCAAATCCCTGTTGAATGTAAGAAAAAGGTTTTTAGCTGCAATAATACCAGCATAGTAACAGGGCGAGGAGACCTATCTTGTTTAATTGGAGTGACATACATAGTTTAATAGTAAGACCAAATCTAATCCTGCTAATGGAAAAATTAAATATTCTGATAGAATCATTTAATGAAATAGAATATTATATCCTGTGCTAAGAAAGAGAGAAAAAACTTTAATTTGCACAAGTTTGATAGCTCAGTATGTATTTTTCATTAGCAATCATATGATTCTAATCCTTAGTCCAATCCCAATGTTTTCTTTTATTTGGTGGTTTCAGATAAAGCCTCGTAAAATCTTGCCTTAAAATAAAGTCATATTTTGCCTTGATATGGTAAATCAAATGAAGTTTCGTTTGCTACTTGGCTTTGCTGGCCAAGATGGTGCTGCAGCCTCTTGTATTCAGTCATGCTGTGGGGCTCAAACACAGAATCACAGAATCACAAAATCACAGAATCACAGAATCACAGAGTCACAGAATGGTTTGGGTTGTAAGGGATCTTGAGGGTCATCCTGTTCCAAACTCCTGCCAGGGGCAGGGACACCTTCCACTACCCAAGATCACTTCAAATCCCCTCCAACGTGGCCATGAACACTTCCAGAGTAGACACAGCTGCTCTGGGCAATGTGTGCCAGGGTGTCACCACCCTCACATACCCACTGTATAGTGGGTTAAATGTTGTAGGGTCCTAAACTACTTCTGTGGTAGGTTAATTCTGCTTGGAACGTTATTCAGACGAGCTTCACTGCTCTAAAAGAGCTGATGAGTCCTCAAAGTATAAAAACACAAAGAAGTAAATACTATCTTCTGTTTGGTCTTGGAATGGCATCTGGCATCAGTCAGCAGGTGGTGAGCAATAGTATTGTGAATTATTGTTTGGTTTTTTCCTTTTTATTGTCATTCTTCTTATATACTATTATTATTACATTTTGATTTGTTTTCAGTTATTCAACTATTCTTATTTTAAGTTACAACTTTTACTTTTGATTCTCCTCCGCATTCGCATACGTGTGGGGGAAAGAGAAACTGAGTAGTTGCCAGTTGAGCCTACATCATGACACCATCTCGGCATCCTTTGATCCTAGTGGCCAGTGCTTCAATGATTACTTTCCCCTTCTCTATTTCAACACAGATACCAGTTGGTAGAGTCCCACACAATATTGCCGACAGAGAAATAGAGGCTGTATTCAAACCTGGGGAAATCTGTGATATATGTAAATATCATAAATGTCAGCTAAAAAGCAGCAGAAGTGAACGTTTTTGGCTTTTTAAGAGATAGAGAAAGTCAAAGCAGTTCAGTGTAAGAATGCCTGTTGTCATGCTGGTAGCTTCTAGTGGGTGGGGATCAGACTGGTGGGTGCAGAATGCAGTTTCAGCATGGTTTTCTGTTCATGGTTGTTTTTGTGCTGGGGCATGCATTGTTTGTGCTTATCCCAAAGCACAAACATTTTACTTATGTACAAAGTTTTAGTGGGAATGGACCCTCCATCACCACGTAAAAAATTGCCCATGAGCTCAGCCATAACATGGGGATAGAAGTTTCAACCATCTGTTCCCCACCTAACAGGACTTCATTATTCTCTCATGTGGATCTTGAGAAATAAGTTTTATTACATTTCTTCCTATTAATGGTGCTGTAATTTCAGTGAATACCACTGGAACTAAGGATTGCTGGATGAAGGTAATTATCATCTGTCAGCAGGACATGATTAAAGAAAGAAAAAAAAGAAGATAGAGTGATCATGTCAGTATTTTTCACATATGTCCGTAGGTTTTGATCATTTTATGTTAAAAAACCTTAACTGAATATTGAGTTTCACAGGAAATTCTCAAGTGTTTTCTTTTCCATACAAAAATTCCATTATCACATCTTATATATACAGTTGAATGAACATTTCCTGTGAAAATGCCATGAAATTTAGTTTTCAAAGGCCCTGTATCCCATTTCACTCCGATCCTAATATATCTTGATCAAGTCTTTCATGTAGACAGCCATGTTGAAAATTCTGTCATACATATTCATAGAGTGGTTATTACAGATACAGTAATTGCTGTTTTACATGCTCCACAAGGTTTTATAAAATATTAATTGCCTATTATTCCTATTGCAGGTGGAAACACTGGAAAGATGTCTCCCTCCTGTAATATAATAAACTCATTTTCAAGTTACTTTATTGCACTGTGAAACAGAGATATGTGCACTGAAACCTAGACAGTCTCAAGCTACACGATGCTATTCTGAATTTCTATTGCCTCAAAGTTAAGATTTTGACAACTTTAAAGTTGTTAAAATTCTAATAACAATGAGGTTTTACTCTTAAGTGTATCTAGACTGTGAGATGGATACATGAGAACAGATTTCTCAGGCTATATACAGATTTTCCAGGCAAGAGGACATGGTCATGCATATGAACTTTTTTCCCATGGTAATAAGACCATTCATTCATGGTCTTCTTCTGACAGTTAAGGGTTCGGGGTTCATCTCTTTTTTATTGTGTTCACTTAAGAAAAACACATGGATTAAAAAAGCCAGAGAATCTCCACACTAAAGGACTTTCATCCACGTGTGTTACATAGAACACATTGGTTTATAAAACATGTGGGAATGGAAGACAAAGCTCATACTGAAAGAGCCTGGAAAATGAACTGTTAGAAAAGGAAATAAAAAAAATGTATTGATCTAACTCTTTTCAGCTGCATATAGGCATCCAGGCTCTTACACTGGACAGCATTTATTCCACAGTAAAAATCCCCTAAAATGTGTGCAGCAAGAGTCTCCAGGACCAACATCACTCTGTGACACCCTTCTTTCAATGTGCACTACTTCTAAAAGTATGAAAGCCTTGTAGTACAGTCCTTGTGGAGATTCTTGATTACGTGGTTTTAATTCTTTCCAGAACAATAAAAAAAGAGACAAACTGATGATCTGTCTGAGGTGTTATGCCCTATGGGCTGGATTCATGTGCAACATCAGTTGTAGGAGTGTCTCTGAAGGAGACTGTGGAGATCTCAAAAAAAATTGATTACACATTTCAGAATTGTCAAGCAGCTTAAATATTAAAGTGGATGTTGCTATCTGAAATCATAACCCCATTGAGCTCACTCTTGCAGCACACTTCATTGAGGTGTGGATATTTGTGATTACCTAATCTGGCTCTGGATTTTCCAGTTTAGGGAATGTTTGAATAGACACAGGGCCTAGTATAATAAAGGAGACATTGTTTATTCTGCTCAGGGTACAAGGGGGAGTTTTTCACAAATCAAACACACTGGTTGTCAAAGCTTTACACTATATATGCATTTCAGCAAACAAAGAAATCACAGTTCATGGGCTACAAGTTACCTAGTTCTCTTATTAAATTAATATTCCACTACCTATTGGTTAATGATTCTCTCTTTCATGCTGATTAGGCTGTATGCTCAGTGTTCCTCTTCTTTTGAGTTGGGGGTTCTTGGGTCAGAGGTGTTATCTCCCACATGCAGACTCGAGATGCTGTGAATTGGCTCTGATTCCTTGCATCACACAGTGCAGGGGACCTGTGGTGCCAGCCAGGTGACAAGAGATGCAACAGGAGCTGACACTCAGCAGGAAAACCCCAGACTGTTCAATAAAACCCAGGTGGCCCTTTGTTCAGGACTCTCCCTTCCTTTGAAGTTATGACGTCTGTTTCACTGAAAGGCAAGACCCTGTTTCACATGTTCATTCTTTGTAACTCACTGGGGGAGTTCTTAACTATTTCTTACCTTTGAGATATCAGCATCGCTGGAAACCATACAATCACAGAAAAAATATCTGTTATGTGGAAAACACAGAAATAAATCCTCTCTTCTTCTGCAATCACAAACAATTACATGAACCGTAGTACACAACGAGAGTGTAGAATGTAGGCAGTTCAAAATTAGACATTTTAGCATTCGAAACATGAGTTTCAACACCACCAATAAAACAATATCAAAAATAACCTTTTATTATTAATGTGTATTTTATAAATTCTCTAGGAACAATTTTGCTAAAGCAGAAACAACAAGACAAAACCCTGACTACAATCCAAATTCATAGAAGAAAGTAAAAATATCATTATACAAGCTATAGGTAAGAAAACAAATTCTCTTTTCTCATTTTTAATTGTAGGTTTGATATCTGAAATTAAATAATTGTTTAACTGTTCAAAATTTCTGAAAGTAATCTCAGAAGTTACATACAAGTAATCTCTTGAGTTATGATTGATAATGTTCATGAAAAATCAAAAGCTGAAGAAGTAGCTGGAAAACTGTAGATACATTTGGGATTTATTAAGAGTTTCTGTGTATTCAGTGTTGCCAGAATCCAGGAAAAAGATCACGGAATTACTGAAGCAGCTATTGCTGTTTTCAGTCTTTGCATCCTTGATGTTTGGTGTAGTCCTTGGTATAAATTGCTGCAGTCAGAGATCTTAATCTGTCAGTTACTTTATACTGGGTTTAAATATAATTTAGCTGGAAAAGTTATGACCTTCCTTCAGGGAGGAGATTCTACACTATTTTTGTTAATGTGAAAGCAGACTTCAAGATTAGCAAAGAGGGCAACATGTAGATGTTTTTTCTCTTTCACATAGAGGATTTTAGAATTTTTACTTATATGAAGTTAATTTGCTTGGACTTCATTTAAAGGTTTTGGGCCTATTCACACTTCTAATAATTCAGGAAATTTCCTGTAGAAGTTTGAAGGCTATTCAATTTTCTATTAATTCAACGGGTAGATTGTGCCTTAGCACTTAGAAGCTGCCTGAATAAAGGGAAGATTTTGTGGGGTCTTTTTACAGTTCAGATTTTCCATTACTGTGATCTACCTAATCAGCTGTATTGATCTACTGCATTGTTAGAATAGCTGCAATGCATTAAGGGCTCCAACAGGGTCTTAAAGTGTATTCAAATTTAAGGCAATTTATATCACCAGTCTACTCCTAATGGTAAAGGAATAATTCAACAAAATCTTACAAAGGCTTGAAGATGGAGCATTATAAAAAAGGCTTTTCTGAAAATAAATTCTCAGAACATCATGTAAATCTTGGACAACATGAGAAATCCTTTTCAAACTTGTGCCAAATGAACCTGTCAAATTACATGCCACCTATTTGAAAGTTAAATGAGAAGATTTTCCCACAGGGAATATGTTCCTTGATTATCCCTATGAACGGAGCTCACTTCTGCTGGCAAGAAGTCTGTTAATAGGTTTTCTCACTGTCATCAAGCAGCAGAATTTGAAATGCATAAGAGTTAACAATACTGTGTATATTATGACCCAAAGTCGTACAAAATAGAGGAAGAAACTCTGAATAATGCGGTGAAGCAATTCAAGAAATCAGAAATTTGCCTAGAACATATTTCCTTCATAATCACACTGTTCATCTGATTCTTCCTTCCCTGAACTCTTTAAATCTTGTGACTACACAAAGCACTCTCTTCCTAAGTCTTCCTGTACTACTGTTTTGTTTCAAAAAAGTTAAAAAATCCTTCTCTGCTGGAAACAAGGTAAGTATTGCTGCCTTTTAGAAGTGCATTTGTTGTATTTATATTTTTATGAAGAACTGTTTATATGTCTCAGTCAGAGACTTAATGGCTAGGGAAAAGCAGAATAGCATATATTCTAATTTCTGCTTCTTACAAAAATCTGGATTTTAGATTTGATTATAGGTAAATGCAATAAGCATGACTATTGTCCCTTCCTCGCCACTATATTGATTCTTTTGTGTTCTCTTTAAGAAAACAACACCAAGAAATAATGCTTACCAGCTCACCAGTCCTGCAATTTTAATACATGGCTCATGGTTAGAATCACCAACTCATAGGACCATTAAGATTAAAAAAACTCTCTAAGATCATGAACTCCAACCAAAAACCCAACACCACTGTTCCCACCACCAAACCATATCCCCAGGTTCCATACCCGCCCTTTGAACCCTTCCAGGAATGGTGATTCCGCCACTTCCCTGAGCAGCTTGTTCCAAGGCTTTGCAAATCCTTTTGATGAACATATGTC
Organism: Argya squamiceps; assembly: GCA_037834095.1. NCBI lineage: Eukaryota > Metazoa > Chordata > Aves > Passeriformes > Leiothrichidae > Argya > Argya squamiceps. Next base: position 70,531,026 of record JBBMKD010000115.1, on the reverse strand, counting down.
CATATGTAGAGAGCAGTTTCCCCAGGAAAAAAGAGAACCCTGGAAAAATGCCTTGGGAAACCATTTGTAGTGCCATAAGAAAAAAAGCTGATTGACATGCTCTCTATGCAAATTGTTTCTAGAAAGTTCTCAGTTCTCTGTGTTACCATAGGTTGATTTTTGGTGCAAGAATTTTTATATTCTTAATCGCTGTTCCCCACTGGACCCTTGCCTCAGACCACACCTTATCTTCCCACCCACACTGGGGGGCATAACTACCCCTCTGTGCCCCTAGACTCTGCCTTTGGCCTTTTACTCTTTACGCCTCTTGTTACTGCCTTGAACTGGTTTGGTCCAATACAGTGGATGCCTCATTGTTTGTTATTTTTGTATTATTAAAACTACTTTTTTGACAATTGGATCAAAGCTGTCTCTCTCTCTTAAGTCGCTGTCAGGCTGAGTCCTGAGGAAACTCGAAGGGGTCTGATAGTCTGGGCTCAGATCTCAGGAAGTTTCATTCATATAGTCACAGAAGCAAAAAATATCCTGAGTGGGAAGGGACCTACAAGGATGATTAAGTCCAATTCCCAGCCCTGCACAGACACCCCAGCAATCCCACCCTATGCATCCCTGGAAAGCATTGTCCAAAGGCTCCTAGAGCTCTGTCAGCCTCAGAGCTGTGCCCATTCACTGGGGAGCCTGTTCAGTACCCAACCACCTTCTTGGAGGAAAAACTTTATCCTAATATCTTTCCTATCTTTCCTACCACTTTTCTGGGGAGATACTCAGACTTTGTTTCTCTTGATCAATAATTTGCAAGACAGCTCATTAGCCCATTATAAAATATTAAAATAGCTTTTCCCTGTTCCAACAGATGAACAAATTGTGATTATTCTCTGCCCTTTGAGAAGGTGTTTCCCCTACTCTGTAGGGACCTATGAATCTTTTCCAGCTGACCTGCTGAACCTCTTCCTCCTTTTTCTCCACAATGGAGTTAGTGTCCTTTGTACAGCAATTTATAGTTTTGGATCTGTCCTTTCCTATCTCCTCAAATATCCAGTGCATCCATTTACCTCTTTTTTTTGTCTTTCTATCTTTTTCCGATTTTACCCATATCTGATTTCTCTTTACCCTAACAACACACTATGGATCGAAAACCAAAGAACAATTCTTTTACGTTTCATCTTGTGCCTCAATTGTTACTTTTTAACACTCTTCCTTTTTCTCCATTCCCAATTATGGTGCAAAAATATGCCTCCATCTCATGCTTAGTCATTTTGATATCCTTGCTATCTGATTTTTTCAATTTAGTTTCCCTTTCCTATATAAAACCAATATAGAATAAAGAGAGGGGTGTTGTTAATAAATCCCACAACCAGCAAAACCAATATAAAATACCTCCCCATTTACTCTACTAATTTCCTTCTTAATATTCCAAGGCATATAAAGAAAAATAGATAGGAACTGAATTTATTAAGATTCTGATCATGTGTGCTAATCTATTTTTTTAATACTAGGTAATTCCCAGATGCTTCTCATAATTACCTCTCATCATTTAGTAGTAGCACAGGAGAAAGCCTTGCATATTTTCTTGTATTCATATGCAATTGGAACAAGGTCACTGGCTAGACCCAAGGACAATAGCTGACAGTAAAACCTTTCTTCATTCCACTTTTCCATGACTAGGAAAAAATTATACTTATATTTTGGTCTTTGTGAGAAATAAGGGAACTAAGATACTCTATTACTTCAGGCCTTTAGCAGGATATTCAAAAGCCTAGGGGGTTTGCTTTCATTCTTTTCATTTTTCCAAAGTCTGAGTGCAGTGTTTTCATAATCTCCATGTCAGAGGCAATTCTTTGCACTGTTTCAGACTTGAACTCTACAAAGTAGGCCAAGTATGCATAAACTGAAATAAATCAACACAGAAAATAAAACTAGATAATAAACCTTACTCTTTTAAAATGCAGAGCTACTGTGATTATTAAAAAAAAAAGGTAAATCACTTAAGGGTTATATCCCTGACCTAGCTTTTGCAAGACTTTCTCTCTTATTCCAGTAAAGAATTGGCCACTAAAATTCTAAACCTGTAAATTTAAGAGGAATTTTTTTTTTTTTTAATCACTGTGTACAGTTTTAACACAGGGCATTTAAAATAGGAGCTATGCAGTTCATTTATTCCTCAAAATGACCACTCACTTGGCTTATTATAACAGACTGGAGGATATATGCTCTTCTCTGTATTTAGAGATGTACAAGAATCAGCCTCATCAGGACTAATGGCAATTATGAAGGCATATATTCTACACTCCCTGTTTTAACCTGGGTGAGACTTACAGCCCATTAATATTAATACATCAAAGGCAAGTGCTGTGCAGATTAATGGAGATAGTTAATATGGAAAAACCGTGTCTGCCTTTTGACCTTAAAACAATACTTATCTTTAATGTACTTAGTAATTCAAATACTTTATATGGTCAGAATTTTGTATAAAACATTAGTTTAAATTCTTATTCATTCTTTATTAAAATCAATGAGATTCTATTAATCTTTGGAGAAGTAGATGTTTGAGACCAGGAGAGGGAAGTGGTATGGACAGTTCAGACACTGAACTGAGAGATACCATGGAGACTCAAGAGAACATCAAGGAGGAAAAATAAGAGTCAAAAGTGAGAGTGAGTTGACAGCTGTACTCTAATAAATGTGTCATGTTGCACAAAGAAACTTAAGTTTGTGGAGTCCCGAGCTGAGAGCAGACCTTGATTTCAAAATTGTGTTGTGGACGAGGGGAACAAAAATTTAGGGAATGACCTGAATGACCTTGTTGCCTATAACATGATATCCTTGTTGTGTTCTGCCTGTTACTTAAGCAAGAAAGAAATTCCTCCATGGCTCCAAACAGCTAGCTGTATGTGGTATATTTTGGAAAATAAACCTTGCTCAGTCTGCCCATCAATGGTAAGGTCTCCTCTGGACAGTTTTTTACTCTAACATCATGGCATTAGGGCTTCAATAGCATACATTATTGACTACTTGGATGCATTTAGCATATTCAGTATTTTCCTTAGCATCTTTTTTGAAGCTGATGCTGAGTTTACAGACCCACTTGGAGTCTAAAGGTTCCAGAGAGTAAGCTACCTTGATTCTGCCTACCTCTAAGCCGTGTTTGTCAGGACTCTGGGAAAAATGTCCTTTCATCTGCTGCTTAGACTTTAGAGACTTGTAGCTGATCTGCAGGAGAAGAAGTATTTAGATATTTGCTTCATTTGAACCTTAGAAAGTTGTCAATTTTCTATTCATATGCTGCAGCACCATGTATCTCTGCCATTCACAGGTTTCAGAACAGGTGAGCATTCATATGCAATGTGAAACTCCTTTCCCACTGTGATACTGGCAAGTTCATAACAGCTCTTAGGGCTCTTTGAGAAATCAAAAGACATTAAATACAATGTACCCTCTTCCTGACCATTCTCATCAAATTCCTACTTCCCTTCTTCTTGTTCTCCTTTTTCTTTTTAAATCAAATAAAACATTTTAAATTCATGCATTACAGATTTAATTTACATGGAAATAGGTGGCATAGAGCAGGGACAGTCAGGTTTGTTCTCATGCATATGAAAGGACTGCTCCTGTGCCCCATCCTGAGCAGAAACCAAAGAAAAGGTATCTGCCATATCTGACAGTTTGGTTGGTTGTTTCTTTTCAGTGTCCTTAAAAGTTTGTGCAAGTTGCTGAACTAGGTCTTTTGCCATCATTTCACCCCTGATTTCCTCAGAGAAACTTGCAATTAATGTAGGAATACCTCTTCCTTGCAGGATTTATTATCTTCTTCTTCCAGGGACCCATAAGGATTAATGGGAATTAGTGTAGTATGGTCCTGAGCCCCCACATGGCTATTCTCCTCCAAATTCCATCTTTCTCCTATGATGCACTATGCTGCACCTTCTGAGCTGTTACCATGCTTGAGAATACTGCTTTCTCCTCTATCTTCCCACCTCCCCAACAGAGGTTATCATCGTATCTTTAGCATCAATAATCCTAATTTGTCTACACAGCTTGGAATATTTAAATATAATGGCACATCTCATGCTGGATGTCTAACACTGCATGACTGGGTGATGCAGCAGTGCCTGAGCTGTGTTGTTTTTCACAAACCCATGTTGTTTTTGGTGACTCGCTATTTTTCTTACTGGTTGTGGTGTTACTTGTAGTCTAAAATATGATTTCAGTGTGCTTCCTGCTAACCCACACACTTTACACTTATGGCTTATATCTCTCCACTTTTTCTGCTTAAAATGGTTACTGACTCCTTCTTCCTTTCCAGAACAACTCAGCTTGCTTTAGAATTTGGATGGGATTTTTTGTTTGTTTATTTTTTTGTGTTTTTTGATTTTTTTTTTTGTTGTTTTTGTTTTGTTTTGTTTTGGGGGTTTTGGAGATTCATTGTTTGTTTGTTTATTTATTTTTGTGTTTGAGTTTGTTTTGTTTTCCCTCTGTTTGATTAGTTTTCTTACTGATGTCTTCATGAAGCAAACTTGGGAAAGGACCCTTTCAAAAGTTTTGCCTTTCAATGTTTTTCCAATTACAACTTCAGGCCAGTATTCAGGGTATGTCTTGAAATTCTCATCTCAGCTTGTTAGTAAAACCCCAATGCCTTCCAGTCTGTTACAGTCCAGTCTGTTAGCTCTAGTACAGAATTCTCCCTGTTCTCATCCAAGTTTCCCAATGAGGTCTGATAAAGGTTTCATTTTTTTCTGTTCTCCTAAATGTAAATTTAGGTCAGTTGTAAATATAAATTATGTTCCTGGCTTTCCTCTCTCCTGTTTGCATGTGCTTTGTTTACTTTAGAAATCTCATTTTCCCTGCTAACTTAATCTGGCATGGTGGTTTTGTTTCTATGTACAGCCTTCTTTTATGCACAATTTTACTGCCTGCTTTACTAAAAGTCTTGTGTAAATGATTAATTTTGCCACATTACATGCATCTGCCAATAAGTAGCAACACAAGATAACTGCATTACATCTAATTTGCACTTCTTCTTTGGTGAGATTTTGTGAGGGAACTATTTCCAGAGAGATTGCAATCGTAGTTAGCAACCTAAGTATGCTGGAGGTGACTTCTCTCTTACTGATGCCACTGGAAGCTCTTCTTCCCTGTGACAGGTGTTCCCTCCTAGTGCTGAGTTTTGCCACTCTCCCAGTCATTTCTTCTGCATTTCCGTCATAGGACAGTCAAATGGTTTGGGTTGGAAAGGACCTTAAAGCCCATCCTGTTCCAATTCCTGCCATGGATAGGGTCACCTTCCACTATCCCAGGTTGCTCCAAGCCTCATACAACCTGGCCTTGGATGCTTCCAGGAGTGGGGCGGCCACAGCTGCTCTGGGCAACCTGTGCCAGGGCTTCATACTGTCTGAGTAAAGAATTTCTTCCTAGCATCTAACCTTCTGCTCCATTAAGGGAGCTGTACAGAAGAAGGAAATTGTGATGTAGATCACACTCACCATTTACGCTCTTGATATTCCATCTCCCCTTCATGATCATGCTGATTCATTCAACCGGACAGATGCAGAAGTCAGCAGAAGGTCATGTGTGGGCAGGAACTGCCTGCAAGGATAATACATGATTAGGGATCTATAGGTGACCTTGCAGGCTGCCTTTTACAGCAGGGTTTGGGGTTTTTTAATAAATAAATCACCCAATGCCTGGTGCCATAAACTAGTGCAAAACATGACTTATTAAAAGGACAAGCATGCTAGGATTAAGTGAGGATAATGTTGACATGCATTATTTCTCATGTGTTTTCACTCACAGATTTGAGATCTTGTTTACCCTGCTAGAAGAAATATCAAATTTCAAGAACAGACATAGTATAATTTTCCTGTTTTTATCAGAATTAAATTCCATTTAGTTTTTTCCTTTCCTCAACAAGAAATAAATATTTACCCACATGGCAAAAAGAAGTCCAAACCTCAAACCAGAACAACAACAACAACAACAACAATATACAGACAAAACCCATCACACCCACAAAACCCAAACCAACTAACCAACAAACAAACAAACAAAAACACAAAACCAAACAAAAACAACAAACAAACAAACAAACAAACAAAAAACCCCAACCAAATAAAAGAGAAACCAAAAAAACCCAACCAACCAACCAAACCAAAAAACCAAACCCATAAAACAACTGTAAAAAATCCCCTACTGACAGCTGAAGACAATTGCATCTTTTTGAGGCACTGAACATAGCAAACTGAGCAAAGAAAATTAAAGACATTGAAACTGCTGGTAATAACTTAAGCTGTGCGTTTCTCTACTACCCACATTACTCTTTAAAATGAACAGAAAATGTGATTATAATGGATATATTCTCACTTCAATGAGCCAGGTAACAATATTGAACTAAGACTGCCTAATGCAAGCAGTCCTTGGATCTTACAAACATGGTAAATTTTGTCTTCTGAAAAGCTCTGATTTGCTGAAACAGACAGACTGGCACATAATCTTAGCAAGTGCATGATGTTAATTGCACAGGAAATTTTTTGAAAGGTATTATTCATAAGGTGAGGGAAAACTGGACAGACAATGAGTGATGAGTATTTCCGCTCTGCAAGAACACAGTATCTGAGATTTTTTGTGATATTTGAGGTACTTTAGTGCAAGAAAAGTATTTTTGGGATAAGTACCTCTACAAAAACCTCCAAGAGTCCCCCAAAGTTGTGCACAGACATCTTGTTTGTTGTACAAGATGTCTTGTTTGTTGATAGTCAATTTGATCTAGCACACAGACAATGAATGCAGTCAAGAGAATCTGGAGAATCACCCAGCTCTCCTTAGAGCAGAAACCTGGGTTTATCTTCCTGAAGATCTGCTTGTACCCTACTGATCTGAATTTACGTATTTTAATCTGTAGCTCAGATTGGTCTACTGTGGCAGTGTCTCAGAACAGTGTTGTCTGTCAGAGATATGTGACAGCAGATCAGTGGGCACACTAAATGATACAGCACCAGAATGAAGAGGAATTTCAGAGGTTATGACAAATAAATCAAAAAACTTAACCTAATATTCATTAGAAAACTCCCCAGTGGCTCCTAAAACCAAATATTACAAAAGCACCCATTGTTTCTTAACAGAGTTCACAAATACCAGCAAATGAGGAAAAAAAAAAAAAAGAGAGAAAGATTTAACATAAAGAATAGAACCTAAATGAATCAGTGTCCCTTTTTGTCTGCTACCAGCATCCCTACTACTCTGTCACAACTGTGAAATTTCAGAACTGTCCACTTATGTGTGCTTTCACAGAAACTCTTCAATAACTTCTGGGTTCTCTTGCATTGCTGGACTGGAGACTATATTTAAAGTGGCATACATTAGCAAAAACACAACAATGGTTTTAATACAAGTGTTCCAGCTGAACATAAAAACCAGAGCCAGAAAGTCCCCCCCACGTAAGGACATAAATGCATTCACACATTTCTCAGATCTGACTCTCAACATAAACACAAAAGATTTCTCTTAAGTTTTGTGAAAAAGGAGATGCAGACTGATATAGATCATGTTCACAGGATTTAGTCCCAAGTTCACAGACTCTTTGATGCATTCTGGTGATCACCCAATGCCTATCACCATGTTCACATGCCAGGTTAGGTTTTCAGAGGAATTCTAGGCCTATGTTATGGAGACACCTTCATAAATAATTCCTCTGGGGGCTTTTTTTTTATAATGGATCCTGGAGAATAATGAGAATTGGTGCCACATAACTGCCACAGGTTTGAGAAAAAATTGTGCTTAAATAAGGCCATGAAATATGACCATTAAATTAATTTCAGTGGCTGTGCTTCTGGTTTTTAAAAACTTGTGCATGCAGGCCAAATTAACTGTATTTTTATGTCATTCAACAGAGATCAGCTGAAAAGATTATCTTGATATCATACGGTGAAATACCTTTCTCAAAACTATGAGAATATTTAAGCTCTATCACTTTTAGGAATTTTAGACAGAAACACTGTTCCTATGAGGAAGGTGATGGATCACAACACTCATCCCTCTCTGTTTCTCACCCAGAGCTTGGAGCTTTTCCTGAGTGATATCCCATATTATTCCACATTTGCCATGAGGAACTGTGAGTTTAAAGTAAAGGCAGACAGATAATGAACACAGATGGTAAACAAATTGTTTTCTGTTGAAACTTGTTTGCAATTTAAGAGAAAAAGCTTTGGATTCTTCAAACCCTTCTCCCCACTTTCCATATCATTGTTCCAATGTACTTTAATGTATAAATTATTACTTTTAAGCAATTGTAATTTTAAAATATTGGCTCAATTTTCAGTTATCTTTGTAACTTTATCAATTTTAAACTTTTACAAGCTCTTCTCTAGGTTTTGATCATATTGAGGCAGCTATTTTTAAAGACCTACTCTGCAGGCACTGAAGTGGTCCTTCATCTGCTTTTCCTTTTACCCATCAGCTGAAGAGGCTAAGGATTATTTTATAGCGTTTCCTGATTTCTGGTTAGCAACGTTATCAGCCAGATATATCTGAGTACTTATAGATGTGGGTGGTTATTTGCTTTAGGGAATCTCATTTGATTAATGCATCTTTCTTGTGCTTAAAAATATGTGTATTTTATAATCTGCAAACAAGAAATCCTGGATGGCCATCTGCATTTGGTTTTCATCATCATTATCAGCCTCTATATTCCCATTATGTAGGCACTGTCTGGGACTTTCTGGAGCTTTTATGGAGAGGCACAAAAAGTCCACACTTTGTGTGAGTGGAGGGCAAATCGTCGGGCATGAAACCTCCTCTGTATTTCAGCCAATCTGGAATGAAATACTTTTATACGGGGCTGGTTGCTGAATACACACTGGTGACTAAATGGAATTTTTAAAGAAGGGCAGAGAAGGTGAAGGTAAACAGAGCTTTTAATTGCACATTTCCACACAGTCTTGCAAAAGGTTATTTCATGCATCAATAAAGGCATGTGGAAAACAGCATTTAGTTCTGGCAGAGGTTTTGCCTCACATACCTGCCAGCACAGGGATCACAACATCTGCTGTGGAGCGGCATAGCACTGTGAACTCAGGGCTCCATCAGCAAGCAGAAACAAAAAGTTTGCTGAATCTCCTGCACCTTAGGGCTCAAGGTCTATTTTTGCTCTCAGGCATGGAGTTAGAAGAATACAGTCAGTCTCAGTGGCAGTAAATGACTTTTCCATAAGTATTGTTTTCATTGCACCCCACTGACTTGAATAATAATTAAGGAAAAAAACCCCAAACCTCAAAACATGCAGTTTCTTCTAGCCCAGCCCCATAAAAACATCACAAGTTAACAAAGACAACAAAAAAAGGGCAGGAATTACTTTTTTATATTGGGAGTTAGGGATATGTTAATAATGCTGGTTTTGTTTTGTTGTTTTGTTGGGTTTTTTAATTTATAGATTAGGGAAAAGAAGAAAATGCACAAAGAAACACAGCTAAATCTGGCAAAGGTTATTAAAAATTTATACCCTGTGACAAGGCTTTTAATACTGTAGTCATCTGTGTTTGTCAGCCTAAGAATTTAGGTAGACTTCAGCACTTTTAGAAATAGGGCTACTTTTATGTGTTTTTGAAAACATAAAAACTCCCCCTCTCCCACCCTCTCCCCCCACCTCCCCCCAATTCCCAATTAACAAGAACTAAACCACCAAATGCAAACATAATTAATTCAGGACTAATATTACTGAAATAACTAATATAGTCTTCAGATAAGATACACATCAAGAGCATTATGATAATAAAGACTTATAAGCTCTGGAAAGGTTGAAGATATTTTCTTAAGATAATTTACATAAATATACCATTATCTCTGATATTCATTAATTCACTTAATGACAATATTGAGGTGTGGAGACTCTGACCACAAAACTGATTAATAGTCATACATGCAGGCTCTTTTGACATTGTGGGACATATCTTCTAATAAAATCCAACACTGCTACAGAAGATGTATGAAGTAATTTTTCTAGTGCATTTGGGTTAGATTCTGTAGTGTTTATCTATTGTGCTTGCACGGATTTTCAAAAATAGAAAAGAACGAAATAAATGTATTGTTTGGGTTTTCAGAAGTCAATCCTATTAAAACCCTAGAAGGAAGAACATGTCTTAGGCATTGGGTTTAAGCATTCTCTAACCCTTTTCTGCAAGTCCTCCCTTTTCAGTGTCAAGGTAGCCCAGTACATAATTAACACTGTGAGCCACACAGTGAGTCCTAATTGCAATTATATTTATAAAAGGGAAGAGAACAGGCAGGTGAGTCCCTTGCTGTCCAGCAGATATACAAAACCTTTGTTTCTGGGCAGTAGCTTCACTGTGATCCTTCTCCTCTCAGACAACTCTTCTGTTTCTCTGCACCCCAACAGAGCACAACACCCACCACTTTATTTGTCTCAGCTCCTGTTTACTGTAGAACATGAAAGCTTCCTTTTTATCTGAGCTTGTTGGTCTTTTTAATATATGCCTGGCTCTTGGAGCTCTCTCATTTGATTTTGCATTTTGTGGAGCATTCCCAGCAACACAATCTCAGTGTAGGTTTTTGATTTGAGTGGGGTTGGCTCTTTGGATTTGCGGTGCATCTAATGGTGCCTCAAAAAAGCCAACAGCAAGCCACTAAAGTGCTGCTGGTTTAGACCTAAATGCATAGGGAGATGTCAGGAACTTATATGCCTCCAGAGGAGTTCAACATTAAAGTTCCTTAGGAATATACAGCAGCTGCAACCAGCAGTTGAAATCCTAACTGCTGGATATTCACAAGGCCATTTACTTGTCCCTGGCAGCACTGAGCAAACAAACCCTGGATCCTATTCAAGTCCCATCAGGCAGGAGCCACTGAACCATGAATTCATGACTCCTGCAGGAGCCTGGTGCTACCAACATAACCAGAGCACATCCACACCATGCACTGGAGGAGGTGGGATCCTCCTTTTTTCCCCTTTGTTTACAATATATCCCATAGCCCAAGTTCCCACACAGTGTTTTAAGACCAAGAGACAAATCTGACCCACAGCCTGGGGAATCTGAGCCAGGGTTTTCTTTTTCTTTTCTTCTGTAGAGAGTGGACTGAGAAGAGCAGAGTTTTGCTCAATTTGTAGCTGAAGTTTGGATGAAAGTTAGACAGTTTTAAATGTCTAGATGAGTGAATGTTACTTCATCCGTTTAAAAACTTACATGTCTGCTGTCTTCACACAAGTCCTTTACAGTGAAGGTGGTGAAACATTGGCACAGGTTACCCATGAGAAACTGTGGCTGCCCCATTCCTGGAATCATTCAGGGTTAGTTTGGATGGGGCTCTGAGCAATGTTATCCGGCAACTGCCTCTGCTTATGGCAGGAAGTTGGACTGGATGACTCTAAAGGTACAGCCAAAACTATTCTGTTAATTTTGTGGTCTTTTATATATCTTTTTGTCTTTCTAAAAACAGCTGAACATGCCTCTTCTACTTTGTGATCAAAGAGGACAAAACTGCCTCCACTTCTCTTCCCACTATCTCAGAAAACACAGATGATGCAGCAGTGTTGTGTTCATATTTCCCAATATCTCCTCAGCACTCACGGTGAACAATTAAGAATAAACATTTTAACTATCACCTGGAAACCAGGGGCCTGCAACCCCCTGCTGTGATTTTATGTTGTTACTAGTTTTGCCTTTTGTCAAACTTATCTGCCCTTCTACAACTCAGTTATTGATGATGCCTCCTTTGGTTGTCTGGGTATGTTAGTAGACATAGTAAATAAATAAATAAATTGTTAGTTAAAAGTGGAAATAAATTAAAATCAAGATGGAAAGGTTAAAAAATTGGCAAATCTAAATGAAATAGTAAAAATTCATCAGAAGTGAGCACTGTAAATCTAGATTAGGAAGACATCTTAGAAAATTAACAAAATTTAAAACCACAAAAGTTGCAAGACTGATGCCCCACAGTGGCTGTTGGACACCTCTTGAGCCTTGTTGCATTTTTCCTATATAAAAAGCAAAGAGTTTTATCTTTTTTGTTCTCCATTTGTAGGATGGATGAACCTTTTTCCCTGGAAGCTTGCTCCACCTTTTTGTTATCCTAACAGAGGTTTGTTTTCCTATGCCACACAGTACTATGGCCCTGTTGCACAAGGTTCAATTTGGCTTCCCTGAAAAGAGAACCTATTACCATGTTCTAGGGTTGTATTGAGTGTGGCTTAACAAGCATCAAGTGCAGATGTTAAAATTTATACTGGAAATGCATTTCCATTGTGTACTTAGCCACAAATCTCTATTCACACTCAGCGGACAAGGTGTCAGAGGTGAGCACTAGAGGAACAATATCTTATTGAATTTTTTTTTTGTCTTCCATCAGACTAAGAAACAAAGTTTGGGAACAGTGCATAACAGAAGGGAGGAAAGCTTTTTGGTCATAAGAAGTCTGCAAATTTATGCAGCTTTCTTTGAGCACCATATATTGAGGCTCAGTAAGGTTTACAGGGACTTAGATATTAAGTCAAGTTTGTGGAATGAAGCAGACAGCAAAAACCACTGCAACTTAGGAGAGAGAATATGTTCCTGCAGCTGCTGCTGATCCAAGAATCTATCCAGGCACACACTACATAAATTTTGATTGCTGAAAGTCTAGAGGAAAAAGCAGCAATACATTCATGGCATATATTAACTGCTCTTACAATATACAAGTAACATAATTTTTTCTGCCCTGAAAGCATGTTTTCATCTTACAGGGAATAAATACTAATAGTACAATGCCTGCTAGAAAGAGCAGCTTCACTCCCCTAAATTAATTTTATTCTCTTGGGATTTACAGAACATTAGAGGATTTTATTGCTATTGATTTCTTTTTCAACCTGACTTAGAACAGGACTTATAATTTTGAGGTATGATTGTTCTGATGTGACCCTGTTAAGTACCTCCTTTTGTAGGGACATTTCAGGTAGACAAGCTGAGAGTGTTGGGGTTGTTCAGCCTGGAGAAGAGGAGGCTCCAGGGAGACCTTAGACCCCATTCCAGTGCCTAAAGGGGCTGCAAGAGAGCTGGAGAAGGACTTTGGACAAGGGCCTGGAGTGACTGGACAAGGGAGGAAGGTTCCACATGGCAAAGGGCAGGATTAAATGGCACAGTGGAAAGAAATTCTTGTCTGGCACAGGATGCCCAGAAAAGCTGTGGCTGGCTGCCCCATCCCTGGAAGCATCCAAGGCCGGGTTGGACAGGGTTTAGAGCAACCTGGGCTTATTGGAAGGTGCTCCTGCTGATGACAGGGGGTTGGCATGCCATGATTGTTAAGTTCTCTTCCAACCCAAACCATTCAAAGAATCTGATAGCTGTTGATGCCTGCATTGTGCAATCTCAACAGATTGGTTCCGGTCAGGAAGTGCCGTATCTCAGCATGGGCAGGTTAAGCCAACCAATAACTCAAAAGAAAGCTCAGGTGAGAGCTCAACTGCACTCCTTTCTCAGGGTGGAAAGGCAGTGCTGTTTACAACTCAGGAATTGAGATGTAAATGGAATTAATCCTAATGCAGTCAAAGTCTTTTATAATTTTCTTCTATTTCCAGTAGCTCATTCTAAAATAGAAGTTTTGATTAGGATGAATCTTTGCTTTGGTCACATCAAAGACACAAGTAACTCTTTGACACATAAGAGAGAGATCAATCATTCACTAAGCTGCACCCAAAATATATATGAATTCAGAAAATAATGAAAATATTGGTTTTGTTCCAGAGGCAAGGAAACAAATTTTCTGGCTCTGTCTCTTTCTCCCACTCACCAATAGATGGTGGCAAAACTCCTTCCTTATCATTGTCAAGGGCTTGGGATTCTATCAAGGAGATATATCATGCTTCTTCCAGCACTTTCACCCTCAACGCTGTTTCCTGAATATTGTTAAATCTTTTCCTCCCTAATACTAGTCTTGCTTTTTTTTTTCAGTTTTTCTTAACAAAAAACTGTAGGAAGTTTCAACTTCATTTTAATCTTCTTTGCATGTAGTCTCTACCTTCATCTCTTTCTCAAGCAAAACAGGGAAAATGAAGCGGTGATTAATCCCTTTAGAGTTCCCTACCTCTGAAACCTGTGGGGGATTAATCATTTTAACAACTGATGTAGGTATGTGGTATATGGTTTGCGTGTTTAAAGCAAATTTAAAAGATAAACTGCAGCTCAGGCAAACAACACAGCCATGTTTCAGGGATCAGGAACACTAATTCCTTGAGTGAAATACATCAGAAGTCAAGATGGATTATCTGAGTATCTGAGGGCTTCTTAAAAACCTTATTGGATAATAGTGGCACTCCTTTAAAAGGAAATATTTTTGAATATGTGGCTTGAGCAGAAGTACATGTAAGAGTTTATCAAGATGACATAGCTCTTTCTTTTCTGCTGGAGGTTTTTTCACTACAGTGGGGGAGAGGCCATTAAAGGATGGTACTGGCATTGATAGGCACCATCTTATATTGTGGTTCAGCAGTATCAAGATGCTGTACTTGTAACATGTGAAAGCTTACATGTGGAAATATTTTATATTAAAATAGTGGCCTGTTTCCTAAAACAACCATAAACCAACAGAAAGTAAAGTTGTTCTACTTGAGTGCATGAGAAATTGCTTTTCCCTCAAACTGACTCCTTTGTCTAGAGCAAAAGATTCATGAGTCGCCATGCAAAGTTTTGCAGCCATCTGTTTGGAATATACCAATTTTCATGTGTTCACTAAATTTATTGTAATCTATTCCCTTTGCCTTTAATCTCATTTTAATCTCACTGAGCCAACACAGTGGAAAATAGCAGAAATTACTTTTCACTGTAGCCATGCAACAGTTGCTCAGTAAATTGTATTTGAAAAGAAATATTTTAATTTCTGTAATCTCAGTGTGTGAGCAGATCTCTCCTACATTTTGTCAAACCTGAAGAGATCTGAAGACACAGGAATAAATGTTTGAGCAGTTGTAGTCAAACACAGCAACTAGAACAGAACGAATGGCAGAAACAACTATAATGTCTTGATAAATGTATTACACTGAAATAGTGACATTGTAAATGTCATAGAGCCCTCATTCCACCTCCTGCCATGTGCAGGGACAATTTCCAACATCCCAGTTTGCTCCAAGCTCTGTCCAGCCTGGTCTTGGGCACTCCCAGGATCCAGGGGCAGCCACAGCTTCTCTGGGCAACATGTGCCAGGGCCTCATCACCCTCACAGGAAATAATGTCTTCCTAATATCTAATCTAAATCTCTCATCTTTCAGTTTAAAAACATCCCCTATTGTGCTATCACTGCCTGTGTATAAAGTCATTTACCCTGGTCTTTATAAGCCCTCTTTAAGTACCAGAAGCTGCTATAAATTTTCCCCAGAGCCTTCTCTTCTCCAGGTGAATACCCCTGGATTTCCCAGCTGTCTCCATAGCAGAGGAACTCCAACCCTCTGAGCATCTTTGTGGCCTCCCCTGGGCCCACTCTAAAAGTTCCACATCGTTCTTGTGCTGAGCACTCCAGGCCTAAAGTCTACCCATGGTCAACTGCATGGATGAGAGGCAAGTAGAGAGGCTGAGATATCTCATTACTTCACTAAAACTTTAAATAAAACTCTCCCACCACAGCCTCATTGATAAGCTGAAGAAGCACATGCTGGCCAGGCTCTGTGTTGAGCTGAAAATTGTCCAGACTTCTGGTCTCAGAGTGCTGATCAATGACTCCACGACTGTTTGGCAGCTGGTAACAAGTGGAGCATGACAGGCATCAATACTTGGGCCAACACTGTTCAATACCATCATCAGTTGCCTTGATGCTGAGGATGTGATTTCTCAGCAAAATTCTGAATGATTCAAAGGGAGAGGGAGATGGCAAATCAACAGCAGATCTTCATTTCAATGAGACCTTGCTGAAATTAAAGATTGGATCATTAAAGAACCCTGGAAGTTCAGCAAAAAAAATTGCAAAGAGCTGTTTCAGGACAGAACAGACCTGCCCATGAACTGGCATGGGCTAGAAACAAGCTGGGAGCACTGCTGAAAAGCACCTGGAGTAACAATGGGTGACAGCACACATACAAGCCAACAGCACAATTTTGTTGTGAATACGGCAAACCACACACCAGGCTGCACTGGGAAAAACACAGCCATCAGATCAAGGGGAGTTATGACCCCATTTTACTTAGTGCTGGTGAGAAGATGACTTCTCAGCATGTCATAAAAATAAAATATAAGTATGGCTAAATTAGGAGGTGGGCACCTCACAAAAATCTTGTTTGAGCTTTTGGCCACTGTGTTTTCAAGTAATCTGCACTCTTGTCCCCTTAATAACATTTTCGGGATGAGTGAGTGGGTGTCTGGCTAGTCTCAGTGTCTTGCTACTGCAAGTTTATGCAGGGGAAAAAGGTCAATGTATTCAACTCTGAATCACAGCAGTGGAAAAGGAAAAAAAAAAGGGATTTTCTTGCACTGCTGGATTTACATATGTCCTTGGGGAGCAAACATCCAGTGCCAGCTGTAGAATTGTCTGCTGAAACCAGCTAGCTCTAGCTCTGCCTGCTAATACACAGCTTGCTCAGAGGAGAAGGTCAAGGCAACTTGTATTAATTACAACTTATATTAATTGCATATTTGATGTTGCACAGTAGCCATCCAAAAGTACCTGTCTATAGCAAAGGGTACAGTTTGTGAAAATGAAAGAGTATTCCAGGCAAAGGCAATTATAATAAATACCATTTAAATTAATGCTGATCAGACATTAATGAGATATAAGGTCAGCATTGCTACTACTTTTGGTTTGTTTAGCCTTTTAAGCACAGTTTATCTAAGAATCTCAAAGAGATTAAAGTCATTAATCGCTTAAACTTCACAGAAGCTCCTATAATTTTCTTTTGCTTAAAATTGAAATTTACTGAGGGTTAAATTAGAGGCAGAACTAGAAAAATCGTGTATAATCCTTACTTCAGTACTTCCCATGGATCAGAAGTGTATACTCTTGCACTCAGGGCTGGTACCCACTCTCATTTACATAGTTCTAGCTGTATTTTGGCCACCATGGAGCAACTGAGAAGATCCAGTGGAGCAAATGCAGTTAAGAATAGTTTCCCAGAAATACACAAAATCAGGTCACTGAAAAAAATAAAGATGCAAAACAACCAAATAAAAAAACAGAAATGAAAATGAGACATTTGAGTCTCATTTACTTCATGCTGGTTTTATAATTAATATGAAACTTAAATTAAAAACAAACAAAGACTTTTCTTTGGGGCTGGTTGTATTCTGTTTTTGTTAAGAAATTATTTTTCCTAGTCCCTGATGAAGGAAACTAATATATTAAGGACTGCATATTAGTGCTAGTCACTAAGCTAGGCTAAAACATTACCTATAACATGATTATATTTAATTGATCCCCTTCTTTATAAATGAAACAAAACTAAATTTGCAATCATGTTGTATAATTATTTTTGGAATACAGAAAGCTTTACATCTGTAAATAGAAAGATTTACATATAAAATTAAAGATGTACTTTTCATTGTAAATAAAAAAGTATTTTCAAACAAGCTGGAGAAACACCACACAGAGTGACTGAAAGCTTCATGAAATAGTATTAATTTTATAAAAACTTGTTTATTCAGTTTCCAAAATGCAGTATAATATGACCTCTGATATATCACAGGGCCCAGGATTTCATACTGAGTAACAAGCATAGGAATCTGTAACTGGTTTTTGGCTAGGACCATTTAATGGGGAGATAATAACCTTCAGATTTTGTTCTGACTGTTAAATCCTTATGCTTTAACCTTAGCTTGAAATTATTCTGCCTCTTCCTCACAGTGAAATTGTCTGGGATATTTTCAGCAAGACAGTTTAAGGTGTAAGTTCTGTCAATATAGAAGTAGGTCAGAAGGGCTGATGAAACAAGTCCTGAAGTCCTGTCTTCCTTTTTTTTTTTTTCCAATACAGTGTAATTTAAAAATCCCTTGGACTTCTAATAGGAATACAATATTTCAATAACTTCCTACTTAGGAATATGTTCTGACATCCATGTTTTGCTACAAAATATGGTCACTGTGATAACTGTGTGCCTGACATATACTCAACATCTGATATATTCCTCTCCTGCAGCCCCCAGGGCTGCTTGGCTAGCTCAGTCTTTGGCAGGAATATTTCACGGACAAGACAAAAGATTCAAAAGAGGCCCTTACCCTGTTCCAATCTCCAGGCTTTATCATCAATGGGTGTCCAGGGGGTAACAGGGAGAATACGGGAGACATGGGCCTTTTCTAGTCTCCTGGCTGGAAAGATAGCTGGGGCTCAACCTACCAGGTCAAGAAAGGAATGAAGGATCAAGCCCTATAGGTTTTAGGCTTCAGGTTTCAGGGGGTCCTTGAGGGGAAAACCATAACCCAGAGAAATACAACAAACAACTTCTTCCAGCTATGAGATTTGTCATTTTTTGTCCTAGGGAAACCCCACCCTAGAAAAACAGAGCTCAATTTTTCTTCACATAAAGGAATTTGCATTAGTAGGAACAATCTCTTCTTTAGTGATTGAAAAGTCTAGTATTTATTTCAAAGGCACCATTTTGTCTTCTATTGCAGTTAGCAGAGTAGCAAGAGACTCAAAGGAGTGACTATTCTTACCTCTTTTGTGTCTCTAGCAGTATGAGCCTGGACAAGCTCTTTAGGAAAACCACAGAAGTGTAGAGGGATCTAGCTGCCTGAATTGAGCCAGATGTTAATTCGACCTTGAGTATTTCCTAAAAGAAGAGAGTAGAAATCTCATCATCTCTTAAAAGGTCATATTGCAGGGTTTTCCTTCATTTGCCCTCAAGATTTTTCCTTTGAATATCTGTTTAATTGAATTTAAGTTTCAAGGATAAAGCCAGTGGCAAGGAAAAAGCCCAGTGTGTGTACCTGTAGGATCACTGCATAATACAGTAAATGCTATCTGGTTATTTTTCCCACTTACTATGTTCTCCATCTGAATTCAGGCAGTACATACTGCTGGAAATTAATAAACTAATGGCAGGCTACCAATTAAAAGCTGATAAATGTTGTTTGCTCTGTTAGGTGCATCACACGGTCATTTTATCTGAAATTACTGACAGTTACCAAGGCCTTGACAAGATATGTTTTTTATTCATCTAACATGCTGTAGTGATTTGCCACATTTGGATTAAGCATGGGATGTTCTCCCATCCTGCAAAAATGTCTTTCTGCAAACATTAAGACTAATAATTTTTAAAAGTGAGACTACCAGAAAAATTTGGCAAACGTCAGATTCCCTCATTACAACCAATTAGCTTAAAAATGTGATGCAAGCAAAGCATCTTTTTGCCCCATCAACAATGAAACATATCTACTGGTTGCTGACTGTTGAAGACTGGTGTCTCCGTGGGGCTGCTTACCAGCCAAAGCAGCCCCCCAGACCAACCTAAAACAGTTCATGGGTCCTCCAAATCTGCTGGTTGAAGTGTGGTTAAGGCTGGAAGAAGGAGTGGGCCTGGCTTGGGTTGGAAAAGGTGTTTATTTCAGTCCTGCTCCACGTGCTAGGAGAGCAGTTGCCAGAGCATGTGCCACAGAGCCAGAACAGCAAGTCAGAACCCCGGGCTTGGCCCCAGTGCCCTCCCCTTACCAGGTCGCAGCCTGGGCGGAGCACACTCTGGACCAATGCAGGAAGGAAAGGGGTGGGGTCCAGGACAGGGTGATACCAGGTGTGATCAGAGGTGTAGGGGTAGGGGTATTTTGGAATGGAACAAACCAAGTACAGACAAATAACAAAATACAAATACAAATTCAAAAACCTCATCCACGCACCGCAACAGTCTGTGAAAGAACTGGATTTTTTCCCTGGTTTCTTCATTCATTTATTGAAATGGGAGACAAGAGGGAAGTTCATCCTCGGTCATTGCACAGTCAGTAGAATAGTCAAAGTGATATTACAGTTTTACACCAAGACTACTAGAATAATTTCTGAACCCTTTCTCCTCTCCTGCATACTCATGGCTCACTAGTAAACTGTCAATTCCAAGTGTGAAGGGCACCTGAAGACAATAAGACAAACAAAAATTTCTAGACTCAATGAATGGGTTAACTTTCAAGATTTTGTTTAATCTGTCATTTTCTCTCCATCATTCTGATCCCGCAGAAAGATGCAACTGCAGGCCAAGGAGCAGACTCCATCAATGAAATCAAATTCCAGACAGAGAAATACTGTAATGCACTTAAGCATATTCTGCACAAAGACGAGCTGAGGAGATGAGCAGGAGGCGTGAGTAACATGACATAAATTTATAATGAAAGCCTGTGCATCTACAATGCTGAAAGCTTTCACTGAGTATGACATGAATTCTAGGGCAATGGATTACATAATTTCTCTGCACTGTATTTTAGTAAGGCTTGATAAGTTTCCATTAAATGGAAGAAAATTACTGCATCATGTTCCATACTGGCAGTTACTGATGTAACAGAGCAGCCTGAAACACATTCGAAATGTTAAGTCAAATCCATATACAGGCAAATTTTGTAATGAGGAACTTAAAGTGTGATTTGGGATGTTTGAAATCCTCATTTTTAGTATAAGAAGAGACTACAGTTGCTCTTGTGTTTATATGATTTCTTTGGTTATGAACAACATTAGGAGTCATGTTAAGACAGTAATTGACTTAATTCTATGCCAGTTTGCAACAGCTATATATTATCAAGAAGACCCAAAGGGTGCATTTTTTTCCTCTCCCTTGTTATCTAAAGCTGGCTGGTTTGTCTCACATTTCATTTGAGACTGGTGGAGCAGTACTGTTCCTCTGTTCATTATTTGAGACAGGACACTGCTACTTTTGAACTGGCTCTACATGTCTCAGAACTAAAATATTAGGGTTTATTCTGTGCTTGCAGCAGGGCTCAGTGCTGGGAGTGTGTCTTTGCATCAGGCATTTGACTTCAAATTAGAACCCCATCTGTCTCAGTGGTCTGTGTGTCAGTAATGCTGATATTTCCACCTTATGTCATTTTCTTTGCAGTATCAGTGAATAAGAAATGGAGTACACATGAGTAATGGAAAAGGATGTGGGAAGCACAACGAATTTTATTGCCGCTGTTTTGGAATTAATACAAAACGTTTACAGAGCTGCAGATAAGCCTGAAGAGTCAGATAAAGCTAGAAACAAACACAGAGAGCAAGATTCAATTAGCAGTAATTTGGAGTAGAAACTAATCTTCAGTTGTTACCATTAAACAAGTCTGGAGTGAATAGCAAGAATCCATTTAGCTTTTCTGAATTATTACCTGCAAAGTCAATAGATGTTTATTATCCTGGAGAGAACAGGCTTGTTATCAGTTCCCTTTCTTAACTCCTAATGGAGCCAGCTGTTTATTTTGGATAATAGTGCACTTCACAGCACATCCCAAAATTCACGCTGAGATGCAGTTACACACATCACATGTTCCCTTGCTCAGCCAAGAGCTCAGTTTGTTTAGATGTGCTGGATGATTTCACACACAGCCTCAAAAATCAGAAGCTAGTAGGTGATAAATCAGTTTTTTCTCAAACTTTATGACTGTCAGAGTAACAGCTTGTGAGGAAATTTTTGTGCTGCATTTTTTTTTCCCTTGGAGAACAAAAGGGTACCCAATTTGAGTGAAGAAAGGGCATGCTGAACATAGAGATAAGATTTTCAGAGGGGAATTTTCTAATTAGTTGTCATACATCCACTTTTATTATCATACATCCGAATTACAAGGAGTATGCAAGATAGCTTACCAGGTTTTCCTCCAGCTGACTTTTTTACATAATACTCCAGGAACTCCAGAGACCTCTTAAAAAATAGGGCAAATTTTTGACACTTCATCTAAAGACAGACAGTCACAGCTCCCTTATTCCCAGAGGGGAACTTGAAATCCTCTGTGAATGGTCCCTGTGGGGTCTGCAGTGCATATCTGATGTCTCAGCAGTATCCACATATTTCTGGAGCAGTTCCCACTCCACAGCTTCAGGATGCTCTTCCAGCAAATAGGGACAAGTGGAAATCAACTGAATCTGAGATGATTTTCTTATCCGATAACAGATGAAAACAGCTCATTTCATAAACAAAGTTTCCAAAGTTAAAACAGGCATGCACGTTATTGCTCTTATATCACTGAGATGGTTCTTTAAAGGTGAAGGAAAATTGTGTTTTCCCAGTATTTTTGGGATTTTGGTTTTGTTTTTTGGTTTTGTGTTTTTGTTTTTTGGTTTTGTGTTTTTGTTTTGGTTTTGTGTTTTTGTTTTTTGCCTTTTTTTTTTTTTGTGAGATAAAGTATTCAGAATGCATGTTATGATTATAGTTTAAAGTTTTTCTCTCTTCTCCACAGTCAACTTGTTCATCTCAGGGAAACTGTTAGTTTGAAGACTCTTTTTTCATAAGTCTTACTTTGGAAACTGACAGTGCACAACTGAAGAGACCAGAGATAAATTCATCTTTAGGCTCTCATGGCAGGAAAGGTAATCTTGTGTTCAGATTTCTCTCCTAAATCCCTTCATGCATTTTACATTAATCAGCAGCAGAATCAGTAATGTAAATGGGAGCCAGTGATATTAAAAAATTCCCCACTGGAAGTTTTGGACTGGCTCAAGTCTTACCTAAATTAAAACAAGCCTCAGGAAGAACTTGAAACCCTTCTTTTTTTTGATCCCAGCTGATCATATAGAATTTTTAATTCAGCGCTGTTAAGTAAATAGAATTGTATATACAGATTAGTTGGTTAACTCATATTTTTAAGTATATTTCTGAAAAATAGAGTAAGGCAGCAAGATAATTACTGGATTTGATGTGAAATAGAAAAGTACGCAAATTTGTACTTTGGGTTATACAAAAAAATATTTGGGTTATACAAAAAAACAAATTTGGGTTATACAACTGACATATCTATACAATTTAATTTAATTAAAATGTTATCATTATAAAATTTTATTTATTAAATAACATATTCAAACCAAAATAAGAATTATTCCAGCAACTGAAAATGTTCTGAAACATCAGATATTACAACTTCTAAACAGGGTAAAGGAAGTTGTCTAAAACACCATAATTTTTTTGCAATCAATTCTAACCAAGGGTAAAAATAGCAACACATTAAAACATTGAAATGCATTTAATAGTACAAATTCACTTCCTTGTAATTTTCCAAAGGAATCAAAGCAATCAGAATACTTCTATGCTTGTACAGGACCTACTCTCAATTTTACATTTTAAGCAGCTAAAAACATTCTGCACTGTTTGGCTTACATTACCTAGAACTCAGTTCAGTGTGAAAATTCTTGAAGTAGTTCCTTGCTGTCTGTTTGCAAGGATTGAAATAATTTACAAAAATATTCTTGTGAATGTTTTTCATTGTAAGGGAGGAGTCTTCTATCTCTTCTATCCCTTTTTGACCTCTTCAGTCCTCCAAGAGGTGATTTTAGAGCTCAAAGGGCTTACAACAGCTCCTGAGTGAGATATCCAGCACAGAAACAATTTATTCAAAGTGGATCTGAAAATCCTGAAGTTTATATAAAAAATCTCCATGTCTTTATATGAATAGTGGTAACTGCTGCCCTTTCTATAGCTTACATAACAGAAACAATTCTCTTGCGGGTGCTGATATATTTGGGTCTGACTCTGTTTACGAACCTTGAACATCAGTATGGGAACACCAGAAAAGGAAGATGCTGCTTCTTACACTTTCTAAGAAGTTCTAACAGGTCTCAGGCACCTCACATCTTCCCTGTGAGGGTGGAGAGGCCCTGGCACAGGTTTGCCCAGAGAAACTGTGGTTGCCCCATCCCTGATAGTATAAGGTCAGGTTTTATGAGGCTTGGAGCAACCTGGGATAGTGGAAGGTGTCCCTGCCCATGGGAGGGTTTGGAACTGGGTAAACTTTAGGGTGCCTTCCAACTCAAATTATTTTGCAGTTCTGTGATTCTTCTCAAACCACAAAATCCAGAATTAAAGTGCTTGTAAACAGCATAACTGGGAGCTGGATCTTTGATATCTAGTTGAACAGATGTGAGGTTAGGAAAAACTCTGTGGTATCATACTTGATCTAGATAAAAATGCTGCTGCTGCTACTGCTGTCGGGGCAGGGATTGACCACACCATTGGAAAGATTGGATACCTCAAGTCAACATTGTTCCGTGCTAAGATCCCAATAAATAAATTGTTTTAGTAAAGGACTTGTCATGAGTGATTGTGCAACACCTGCATCTTCAGCATGAATCCTCACTCTCTGTTTGCTGCACTTTTATTGTCTGGTGGGCAAACAGAAGGTCCAGCTGGCTTCACAACAAACCTACCATGTACTTGACACTTCTTTCTGGCCTGAGACCAATGTTGTGAGCCCAGTCCTGTTTTAGTATATCTTTGAACTTTCTGATAGGTTTCAACACAGCAGAGTGAGAGTTTTAAAAACATCCACATGCTTACTGGTATACTTGGCATGCACTTTCACAGATGCCGTCTCACCGGCCATTTCTCACAGTGAAACAGATTCTATGGGTTATTAAAAGAAATTTTCTACCATTAAATAAATACCTTCACTTAGACTTGGTACACTCAATTTCTAATAGGCTCTTGTCAAAAAAGTTGTGATGATCATCTTTTGTTGATGAAAATGGCATTTCTAATAGCAATCACTTCAGCATTATAATATAAATACTACAATAAATGAAGTGTGAGCTCTCATGGCAAACTCTCGGAATGTGTTTTTTCATGAGGATAGAGGAAGCCATTTCCTTCTGGCTGTATTATATGGCCTTCAATCACCACATCAACTTAGCATGGGTTTTGTGAGACAGCATTTATCGTAAGGGAAAACCAAGCTGTACACCTTAAACATAAAAAATCCCCAAAAAACCCAAAAATACACTAATCCCCCAAAGAAACAGCAGTTTTCTTTTCACAATAAAATACATTTGCAAATAACCTAGATTGCTGGGCATAACATGACAACTCACATTATATTTCACTGTATGAGAGGAGAGAGAAACTGCTTTAAAAATATGCTCCATCAAATCCCTGCGTTATGAAATGTGTGTAACATCTACAGGGAATTCACTTCATGTTTTATGAGTGCTATCTGCTGGTGTCAAACACCTTGCTTTGGACAGGTGGCTCTGAACTCCATGTGCAGATGAATTTCCATCCCATTCCATTATTGAAGGACTGGTTAAATGTCATGAAAGGACTCAAAATAAAGGAAAGAAAAAAATCAAAAGCCATATCGACTCTGTAGTAACCATGTTTTGGGGATAGTCTGTAGATATGAATTATTCAACTAAATCATATGCAAGAATTTAGGGAGAGAAAAAACTGCAGAGAATTTGGTGTCATTCTGCCCTTAAGTCTGAAAGAAAGATTGGCACAACTGTACAGCTACTACTCAATACCAAAGTCATGATATATATATACACTGGGAGTGATTTGTTTTCTCTCTAATTATTTTGCCTACGTGCTGCTATCAAATGTGTCCCTGCCCCTGGCAGAGGGGTTGGAACTAGATAATCTTCAAGGTCCCTTTCAAGATAAACCAGTCTGTGATTCTACAATTCTATGATAACTAAGCAAGTTTTTCCCCTAACTACACTGTTAAATGAAAAATTTCTTGCCCAAAATCAAACTGTGTGTTCATTTTGCAGCACTGAACTTCACAGGTTATAAAAAACTCTTGAGAGATATCTTCAAGAAATCGCTATTCTGTTTTTTAAAGTTAAATCACTCCAAACCTTATTAACACTTACACTATCAACTACCTCTAAAAATGCGTGTCTTTAAGTTCTGCTTTTGAAAGCATACAGACCTGTACTAATATTTTTTCAGAAATAGGAACCTGTGGAAAGCAGCAAAATTTCCACCCTTGACCAGGTGAAAATCTGCTTCTGCAATGAAGCCGACAGTAGGGAGCTGATCACTAGCTAGAAGGCAAGCTGTGGAACAGTGTTTGGAAATTTATTTTCTTTTAGCAACTTTGTCTTTGATTGTGTACATCCACTGACACCTTTAAGTGTATTTCTCAGATGCTACAGACAAGCAGAGAATAAATAGGCCTGCAATACTTCTTTAAAACAGCATGTATGAATATAAGCATGAAGCAGTGCCATAAAAATGCCTCTTGCAATCCTCCCTGCTCAAGATAATTATTCAGAGATAATTCCATATTTATGAGAAACACCATAACTTCTTTCTCCTCTCATTTCACGTGACAGAATCATAGAATTGTTTCTGTGGGAAGAGATGTTAAAGTCTACCTAGTTTCAACCGCTCTGTTATGGGTAGGGTACCTGCCACAAGGTCAGCACTCAGAGCCCCATCCAGCCTGGTCTTGAGAAATTCCAGGGATGCAGAGTCCACAACCTCTCCAGGCAACATTTGCTCTAAGAACTCACCTAACTATGAAACGGACTTTCCTCTCTCTTTCAGAAGGACACACACATGTTTTCATATTTATTTGTCACATCTTCTCTAGACTACACACCCTACTGATGTAGTTTATTTGTATGCATCCAGTATTACATCACC
The DNA here is from genome assembly GCA_037834095.1 of Argya squamiceps. Taxonomy (NCBI): domain Eukaryota; kingdom Metazoa; phylum Chordata; class Aves; order Passeriformes; family Leiothrichidae; genus Argya; species Argya squamiceps. The sequence continues at coordinate 70,504,529 of JBBMKD010000115.1, read as the reverse complement.
AAAAAAAACTATACAGACATTTATAGGAGAAAATAAAGAAATTATCTGTGCATCACCTTCTGCTTCTAAATGAAACTCGCTGTCTAAACACCAGGAGCATTGCCGTTCTTAATTAGAGCCTAGGCTTCACCCTGCTCTTTCATGTGGCACAAGAGCTCTGTTGCCTTGGAGCTTCTGCCTTTTCACACCTGCAGCTCTCAGAGTTTTTTCACACTCAACCCAAAGATGTGGGCAGCTCAATTTTCCCTCAGTGAGAAGGACAGCACATCTGCCCCATAAACTGTGCTGCAGGGTGAGTGTGGGCTGTGGATGGTCTTTTGGGGCAGATCAAGTGCTCCCAGGGGAATTCTTGCAGGCCCAAAATTCATATATTATTATACAATTATGGGAAACAGATGGGTCAGAATAACCATCAAGTTTATTTGCCAGTGCAATTTCAAGCAGATATGTGTGGACTGCTTCCACATTTCTCCATAATTGCTAAAGTGAGTTGGGTTTTTTTCTGAAAAAATAAAATCCAGATGCTCTAAAATGTGGAATTTTATTATGCATGAGAGATAGAAGTTCTATGCAACTTTTTAAACAATGAATCACAAAATTGGGAACATATAACCAGGGCATTAATAATTGTTTCCTTAGTATTTGCATATTTTCCCCAAAGCAATTTACTATATTTATTTCTTGTAAATTCAAATTTTAAAATGCTCATGAATATTTATTTCCTTTTTTATCTATTGTCACAATTTATTTGAGTTATTTTTTTCTACCAACTGATAACTTGGCATTTCATTTTAGATTTTAACACCATGTAAAAACAACCTACAATTCCTAAGCAATATACTTTTATATCACAAAAGAAAGAGAAAAATAATGAAATTGAATAAAAAAAAATCAATAAAATCTGGAAGGTGGAGGCATACAGAGATCAATCAGTTTTAAATGGGTTTAGATTTAGGTTTGTCCATTGGCCTGATACAAACAATGGAAATTTGAGAAACTGAAAGAGCTGGCCCATGTATGAGATGCTCAGCTGGTTTAGTATTGGGAGCTACGGTCAGGTTCTACTAGCTGAGAGCTTTCAGAGGGCTTGGAAACAAAAGTGAGCTAAATGAAAGTCCTAAATTCGTCTGGAGGGAAAAATTACGTTCAGCAGTACTAAAGAATTCCTGGAGCATCCTATATGTGTGCCGTATTTGTGCAGCCATTTAATAAAAACATTATAGCTATGTTGGAAGGACTTGGAAACAAGAGTGGAGAATTAGAACTCTTTCCAACTCTTTCCCTCTTGGAAGCTAAGAAGAGGGTTCCCATGCTTGCACAGCTCTGAGAATACCCTCTCACCATGCTCTGCAAGTACCTGCGTTGTCATAAACCAGAGAATGTTTTCCCTGTTCTTAAAGCCATTTCTTATTTGTGGAAGGTCACATGTTGAAATGAAGCAAAGATGAAAAAATTTTGGTTCTCTTGCTCCCCCAGTCCTGTTGCAGAACCCCAGATTGCTGTTAACTTTGTAGAAGAAGGTTAAAACTTATGACAGCTACTGTTAATTAAGGAATTTCCTAAACCTACACCTGAGTGAGCAACCAACAATTCCAATTCTCCAGGCAACTGAAGAAACCTCTCCTGAAATTTGTCACAACAGCATTGTCAGGGAGAAATGGGGTTGTATCCCTTGTCTTTGTTCAGCCTTTTGAATAAAAAGGTTCTGTGGTATCTGGAGTTTCTGCAGCTTTTGTAAGTGGACACGTGAGCCATGACACACTTACATGTAACAAACACACAGGAACAAAGATCAGCTATAAAGAGAAGAGATAGAGCAATGGCAAAATGAGGTTCTACACAATTTTACACCTTTCCAAAAATTAGTATGAGATGAAACAATGATTCTTCAGATGAAAACTGTTTCTTTGACTGGCAACATTTCAGAGAGAGTAGATGGTCAAGCCCAGCAAAGGGACTAAAACGTAAGAAGCTGCTAGCAAATGTTCTCTCTCCCTTTTTCATCCCCCTGTATGTGATTATTTTCCTCCATTCTTTCCCTCCTCTACCCTTGGGAAATAAGATCATTTTTCTGTCAGCCATGTGAAGTGTAACACTGACTTTGAGCTAAGAGGAATAAAGATATAGGAAAATGGAAAGGGTAGAAGAAAACAAGGGATAATCTTTGGGGTGAAATTCTGATTGACTTCTAGAGCTCCTTATTTCTCACCTTCATCTGTAATTAGCTAAGGTCACTAGCTTGAACATAAACATATACAACACAGAGGTGTATGCTCAGTCAAGTGAATCCTCTCATGACAAACCTTAGGGCTTAAATGTCAGCAAAACACAACATCTGAAAAAGGAAAAAACACAGCTTACTGACATTTATGGTCTTGCTTTTTAAAAATCCTAGCCATCCTTTTCAATTACAAGGAATCTCATTTTTATTTGCCAGCAATAACAACTGCACAAAAATTTACACCTTGCATAAATCTTGCCCAAGATGTTTGACTGGACAGCTCCACTGATAGCTGAGAAGGTTCAAATGGTTTGTGAACTGAAAATGGAGCAAAAGATCCACATAAATGGTAAGAGACTGAATGCAACTTGAAGGATCCTGAGTGATCAGTCATCTTCACTTTCAATCCTCACATTTCCTATTCAGAATCTACTAAGGTAAAAAAAAGAAAAAATTATTCTGCTCAACTGTAGCCTCAGAACTTAAAGCACCTAGGGGTTTAGTTTTGTTTGTTTTATTTTTCACGTTTGCTCCATAGAATATTCAAAGCTCTCAATTAGGTCAAAGAAGAAAGTGGAAGAGCTGAACAATGGCTTGAGCACCAACATTAGCCATGCACATTAGTTAACAATTAACACATTACCCTGCACAATTTTGGTCTGTTTCAATTACCACTCTTCTGGAAAATTCCAAACATGATCAGGGAGTAAAGTGAGACAGGTTATGTTTCCAGTAAGCAATGTGGATAATTGTACTGTATTTTCCATGTTTTTCCCAAAAGCATCCTAGTTTCCTTTGGACTTCCTGAGCCTTTACATAAGTCACTTATTTAATTCAATTTTTTTTTTTTTTAAAGCTCAAAAAGGAAAATGTCCTTTAGCTGAAGGTGAAGCTTGGGAAATCTCCAAACATTTCTGAGCTCAAAGCTTTGGATACTGCATTCAAGAGGCAAAAAACAAGTGTAATTTTTGAATCTTATCCCTCCTAATTAAAAAATTATATTAATTTCATTTTTTAATCTCTTCTGTTCTTAGACACTCTTTGTTTAATTTTCAGTTTTCAAATAGTTATAGTCAAAGTCCTATTTTCCAAGCAGTGACATCTGTATCCATCTGCTCAGCTGTTTGAAAAATTTAGAATTTTTCATCTCTGCAGCTTTAACTGGTCATCCTGATTAAAAAATTAATTTTATGGACCAAATAAACCACTTCTTCTGTGTCATTTTGTTAAACCAATATTACCATCCTTTTCATAAATCTAGTATCTTGATGACACCATTTGGAAGAAGTTTTCTTTTGAGCTTTTTTAAAATAGGAAATGTATTGTTCCTTTGTCCAACTCCAATTGCTGGGCTATAGTTGCCATTCAGTGTAGTACTTAGGCACTAAAATAAACAAGCAAAACACTACACTTCCTTATTGATTGTCTGATCACATGGGAGGCACAGAAGGAGGGTCAGAGTTTCAGCATGATCAAAGAGTAAACTGTTGGGCTTGTAGACCAATCAGGCTAAGAAAGTAAATATTTGAGAGCAATAAAAACACCTTTTATTCAGGTGCCAGAAATAATAATAATGAGGTGAATAAGATAAATTGCATGATGATGGTGCATGCTTAGAAATACAGGCAGTTGTGTGGTGTATAAAAGCAGTCATATTCACAATGCACAGCACAACACTTAAATGAGATGAACTTACGCTGCTACGCTGTTCCTGCCTTTTACAGGGGAACCCTTAAGGACTCCCAGAATACAGAATCACGATATGTATAACTGAAATCCAGTCGCCTTTTGGAAAGGAGACACCATTTCTCACCAGAACAAGTATATAATGGGCGCAGAAAATAGTGCAGACACTACATGTCATCATAAAAGAAATCTTAAAAAACAACAATATGTTTCCTTTAGTAATAGTGCCAGCTTTTACAAGATCATATTTTTCCACCCCTGCCATGGGCAGGAACACTTTCCACTATCCACAACTGCTCCAAGACCTGTCCAACCTGGCTTTGAACATTTCCAGGGATGGGGCAGCCACAGCTTTTCTGGACAAGCTCACCAGGACCTCACCACCCTCAAAACCAGGAACTTCCTCCTAATATCAAATATAAATCTACTCTTTTAATCTTTTAATCAGCACTTTGGTATTGTTCAGATTCTCTCACTTTGCTACTGTTGCAGATAACAATAATAAACTTGGATATGGAGTGTAAGCCATATTTAACTGTTGAATTTTTATTTTGTGGAACAAACCTTTTTATCCTGAATGCTTGAAATGTTTCCTGACTTTTGATCCCTGCTGAAGCCCACAGCTCTAGTAAATCAATCAAACTGGGGTTCTGCAAGACCAAGAACCAGGTCCTACACATTGACCACATCTCAGAGGACTTTTCAACCTAAATGATTCTGATTCTATGAATACTCTAAACACCACACAGGACCTTTCCAGATCAATATTTAAGAGTTATAAAGAACAAAGAAAGGCCAAGGTCCTCTTCAATCGAGTCTGTTATTCTGTTTCATGCTCACCTTTAATTTCTACTCAGACTCCCAGTTTATTATAAATATTCTTAATAATATTGTGACTTGCAACACATCATGACTCCTCTGTGTTTCAGTGAATGTTGGTCTCAAAAAATTGTGCTTAAGCAGTTTAGGATTTTTGCTCACACACCATAGATATGTATCTGATTTTTCAGGGTTCCTTTCCAGACGTAAATAGATTCCTGACAGCATCTAAATATCTAGGAACCCCTTACTATCCATTCCCTCTCCAGAAAACAGAAAAACCACAGGATCTGGAAAACACAAGCTTAGGTGAAGACACCAGCATCACAGCACTCAGGTGAGACTAAGAAACAACAATCTGCCTTCAACATACAGTGACTATCTTGTGAGCACAAGGACATTTTGAGGATGTAAACATGGAGAAAACTGCCTCACACAAAGGTCAAACAACAAGGTGAAACACTTCTGTGTCTGTAGTCCTAGATGTCTATTCTTTACATCATCTTTCCCTGAAATTCCTTAGTCTACAGAATACAGCAGAAAATTAAGAATAACTCATATAACTTTGAGTAGTGTTGCAGACCATGGAAATGCCATTCTTATCCATGTCTTTCAGTGTTAGGGGTGAGGTCATTTCATATATCAATTTATTTTATTTTCCAAATCCAGTAACTTAGTGTGAAGGGCTTCAAAGCACAAGATAAATGTGTCTGGGCCACAGAACTAATCATGTCAACTGGAAAATAACTGTATCTGCATCATTACCACTTAATGTGTTGGGTAACTCTGAATGCACCTGAAAGATAATAAAGAGGTGTCAGTATTATTCATATATTTTAATTGCTTCCATTAGCATTTCTTTTTTTTTTTTTTTTCATTCCTGGGGGCAAAATAGTATCACTTCATTGATTATACAGTGGATACAGGAGAAATAATAGTACAGAATCAAATATTCTTTTAACCACCCATTGCCATCTTATAGCTATAAGCAATAGTATAACTTGGCAATAAAACCTATTTACTGTTAAAATTAAAATTGCTTTTAACATTTTTATTGCATGCAAACAATTAAAATAATTCTATCAAGCAGCACCTGTTTTTTCACATTTGTGGAAAAAGAATGAAAAAAAAAGACTGTAAGAATAATTAAAATTAGGTAACTTCTTGTTCCAAGGAATTCCAAGAAATGTGTTGGTTCTCTGTAAGGAGTGGTTATAACAATTATGGAGGTAGGGTTAATAAAATGAGAGGGAGCTGAACTTGATGATCCTTACGTGCCCCTTCCAACTCAAGATGGTTTATGATTCTAGGAAATAATTAACTCGGTTTTGTAAAGCATGTATTTTTATCCTAGCCAAATAAATCTTGTGGTATCACCATGATGCCTTCTGGGATTAAGTTACTAAGTAAAATAACCTCTAGGTTCTCAGTTTTGATGGTGACATGCCACCAGTGTGTTTTTTGTTGAGTCCAATTCATTATTTTATTCCGTCTCATGGCACTACTAGTCTCACAACATAAAGCTGGCTCCTAAGAATTCCAGTATGAGGCACAGGGTAAAACCAAAGCCCTATTTCCTGACCCTTCCCATCTGCCAGTGGACAAAATAAAACCCCTCCAGGAACAGGATAAACATCAACTATATACAATGCTGTACCAAAAACACAAGGCACACTGTGTTCAAGTAGCCTTTTCCTACTACAGGACATCCATGAGCATTTAATCTAATGGAGATAATAAAATACAAGAAGAATGAGAAAGGTGCTGGAAAAATTAAATACTATAACTCTATAATGTTTAGAGAAATAACAAATTATAGAATCCTAGAATCCTAGAATGGTTTGGGTTGGAAGGAACATGAAACAACATCTAGTTCCAATGCCTTGACACAGACCTTCCTCTAGAACAGGTTGCTCAATGCCTATCCAACCCGACATTGAATTATTTTACCTGGGTTTACTTATTTTACCTCCTACTTGAAAACATGAAAATTAATAAATATATGTCAAATATTTTTAGAACAAAAGTGACAGTACAATTCTAGATTTTTCCAGTACTCCTTAATTTATTTTTCCATAAATGACTAGGAAGAAATCAAATAGATCAACAGCACTGACTAAACCTGAGTCTTTATTTCATTCAAACAACTATTTACTAATTAGAGCTGATACACTGGTTTTATATCTTTTTTCACTCACTGCTTTGGACAGGTCAGAGTCTGTATTTACATATCTTAGGGTTCTATTCACCAGGGAAGGGGTCACAGCCCAAGACTGACAGACTGAATAAAGGCTTAGGAAAACTCTCAGCCCAAGGTAGGATTATTAGTGCTGTCCTGGGCAGCGCCAGGAATTGGGCAGGACATCCTTTCTGACTCATGGTATCCTATGATTCTATGGCACTGTCCCTGTGCCATAAAATGGTTGCATTACATTATTGGATCTCAGTTCCATTATTGTCGCAAGTCCCCAGTTGCTATGGGAGACTCTCAGCTTTGTACTAAATGAAGGGAGAAATTGCTGTCCCTGTGTTTGACAGGAACGGACTGAAAGAAGTTGAACCTGTTGCTCAAAAATCTCAGTAAAGCTGTGAGTGATCTGGTTTGACTCAAAGCTGTATCAAACCACCAATTCCTTCTGTCCTTAGTCCTCTATCTTTGAAAAAATTCTTATTTGCCTGGTAAAATGGCATAAGCAATCTCTTTAAAAGGTTGCAATTTGATCAGTTTTACTGGTAAAGTGTGTGTTTACACTAATGCTGAATCAGTGCTCTCTACTTTTAGAAATTATCTACAGTAAGGGAGACTGAAATTCAAGATCAGTTTGAATCCAAGGCTGTGCAAAATAACTGTTTTTTTCTTTTAGACAAAACTCACCCCAAGTATTACTTGCATTGAATTGTCCACTCAGTCTGTCCTAACTACAAACCTGTTAAAACCAGGAAAGTTCAAATTTCCTTGTTGTTTCGTTAAGCTGATTGTCTGAACCTGACTCCATTTTCAAATTAATACATATTAATACATATTAGAGTTTTTTTCCTTACACACAGTAGGGATGAAACAGTTTGAATTATGTAAAATAAATGCATGGTCATAAAATGTAATAATCCATTACAAAAGACTTTCATTTTTCGTTTTATTACCATGTTCAAATAATTATCGACCTTTGTTTTCACTAGCCTGAACAAATAGATATCCATAGAAATATTGCATTTCCTTTGTATTATGATTACAATAATGAGGAAGGGTAAATCAAGTTTCTTATATTGTATTTGCATTAAATATTACATTTGCAGCAGATTAAAAACACAACCAGAAACTCTATTTTTGATACCTCTATTTTATGAATTACTGTACTTACCAGTATGGAACTTCAGTTTTGGGGACAATATGCTATGGCTATTTGACATTATTTTTGCATGTGACCAACAGAAAAAGAATGCAATAAATGTGTGGTTCTTTAGAGACATTTTGAGACATGTAGATATTTGTTTAAGCGCTTCAAACCCAACATTTTCTGACTGATTACAAGCTATGAAATATGTCTGAGATTGATGAGTATATTAAAATTAGTTTCTTCAGATAGTTTCTGCCTTTGTCTTCTTTGTTCATTTCATTGTATTAGCTGGGCAATATCCCTCCAACCTCAGAAAACAAAATTTTTGGGGAAGAATATTAACATCTTTAGTGCAGTATCCTGAGAAGGAGAGTTTTTTATAGCACTGGAGCTAGATAGGTGTAATTGCTTTTACTTCCAAGAGTTTTGAACTAGGTATTTTATAGCAGCCCAATTTAAAAAACAGAGGTTTCTAAGCAAATTAAATTTCTACCTTTTTTTATGAAAATGGTGAGCTATAATAAAGAAACGATACTCTGCATGAGTTATTAGAGAATCCAGATGCAGGAAGGAGGTAATATTAATTTTTTTTTTTGTTCTCTGCAAGAAAGTGCTGTCCTACATGCCCCACCTATATCTTAGCTGCCTGCTATGATCGTACATTAAAAATTGCAAGCATCATTCTAATTGTTCTTAGAATAAACAAGGATTAAACCAAAAGTAATTCTACATGTCAAACCAAATATCTATTTATCCCCATAACCAATGGTGATAACAGACAACTGAGAAAAGGAAGAATATCATGATTGCCATTCCAATAACTTAGCCTTTTTTTCTTTAACTCAATAACTGCTTTACAGAATAACTTGAGATTGGGCTAAACCTAAGTATGTAGAAATGTATGCCATTGACTGCAAGGGCCCTCTAGGGCTGAGTCTTACTTAAGCTAGTAAGTCGTGGTGCATTTCACTTTTTAGTTTCTGAACAAATAAAATAAAATATTTAAATGTTTATTCATTGTTATTACCAAAATATTTTCTTTTAAACTGGTCTTAAATTATAAAGCTGAGCTCACATACAAGCTTTAACCTGGCTATCCATATTTAGTTTCTATTCTTTTAGCTGAAAAAGGCCCTTAATTACTTTTAGTCTACCCCAACAGACTGAACTTTTTATTCTTCTGGTCTTCTCTGGTCATTCCTGATCTGGGATGTACAAACTGTACTGGAGCAGGACTTACCAGTCCTTTGTGCAAAGGCAGTAATTCTCTTTCATAGGGAAAGTCTTCCTTGGGCCATGGATCAACACTGCACAAGTGTGTGATTGATTTAGAGTAAAAATCCTCTCTGTCAAAATTAATTTAAAAATAACTAGTGTCCTGAATACTAACACATGTGCACAATGACCATGACAGGGAGAGTTACAAAGATAAAGCCTACAGTTAAAGAATCAGCATCAGACTGAGGACTGTACTAGGTACTAGGATTATAAATAGATCAACAAGAACCTTAGAATCATAATAAATTTGGAGTCATTGACACTATTAACAAGAACTAAAAGGGAAAAAATGTAACATAGATAGGGCAAATTACTGATAGAGATATAATGCAATTAAATTAGGATCAAAAAATATGTTCCCAGATAAAGGAATTGAAGCGAGGAAATATATGAATCCAAAGATGTGCTGTAGGATTTATGTTTTACTTCAATGGAAACGATTTTTCTTCTTATACAGCTGTAATTGTGTATACAAATTGCACTATTCCAGCCCAAATATTTTGATTCCCTCAATCCAATCTGAGATAAAATTGCTAATTACTGAAATATCTTTCAGTATACACATTCATATTTCAGTAACTAAACAGAAACACTGCTTCCATGAGGCTTTGTGAAAGTACCTGTACTGAAAACCTACAGCAGCAGGGTTTTTTTGTATAACAAGACATGGAGGACCCACTGTGGAACAGCCTGCTCCTGAAGGACTGAGCCCTATGGTGGGACCCATGCTGTAGCAGGGGAAGAGTGTGACGAGGAACGAACAGCAGAGATAAGGAGGTGTACTGAGCACAGCCCCATTCCCCATTCCACTGTGCCTCTGGTGGGGAGGAGAGAGGGAGGTCAAGAGTGAACTTGAGCCCGTGAAGAAGGGAGGGTGTGGGGGGAAGGTGTTTTAAGATTTGGGTGTATTTATTATTATTGACTTATTTTGATCTGGTTATATTTAAGTAAATTTCCCTGGTTTGAGTCTGTTTTGCCTGTGACAGTAATTGGTGACTGATGTTGCCCTGCCCTTATCTCAACCCACCCACCCTTAATTATATTTTCTCTCCTTTATCCAGCTGAATACAGGAGAGACAGAGCAGAATGCATGGGCACCTGGCATCTAGCCAGGGTCAGCTCAGCATCTAATAAGATGTCTTATTAGAGCCCCTATGTATTTTCAATTGCTAGCAGTAGCCTTACTCAGGTGCTAGAACTCAGAATACAGAAAAAAAAAAAGGTTTGAAGGACTGGAGGCATTATCTATCCCCACAAATACCCTACTTTCATCAAATGAAGTAGCCAGATCTAAAAATTAAGATGCACCATCATTATTTGAAAAGATTTGCTCAATAGCCTTACCTGCTTCTCTTACCAAAAATCTAAATTATGACATCAGATTATTATCCCTTAAAAGCTCAAGCCTTGAAGGTTCCACAGTTTTCACTCTGGTGATCCTGCTTACAGCTGCTGCCAAACATCTGCTTCGTGTTGGCCACCACAGTTCTTTTTAAGCTGATGCCTGATAGAAGGTCAGAAAGCCAAGTCAATATTTGTTCTTGTTTTTTTTTCTTTTCAGGAGAGGTTGATCAGCACTTATTTTTCTGTACTTCTCATTTTACGTTTTTAGGGGGCCAAGCAGTACTGCTGGTAGGTGATACAGAGATCATCTTAAGGAGAAACAGGATTCTGTAACTGATTAATTCCTACTGTTATCTTCTAGCTCTTCTGTATGATAGCAGATTTTCTATGATAGGGGTTTTAATACCAATGAATCAATACAGCACAGGGGCTTTTTGTTGGTTTGTTGGGATTTTTAAGTGTTTTTTTGGGCATGGGCTTTTTTTTAAAGTTACTCGTCTCTCAAAGAATTGCTGTAAAGTACCCAGAGAGAATTAAGCTTCTGAGATCATAGAAAATAAAAATTTAAAGGAATAAGGATTGATTAGAACATTGTAATTAGATTCAGCATGTCTTTCAAACCCACTAAATTGCTTGTCTCTTTAAACTAGCCCTTTCTCTGCTGTAACAAAGGAGTAATATGCCTAGTTCTCTTTATCTTCTTTGTTTTATCATCCATTGCTGAGAGGAATCATAAAATCACAGGGCTGATAGCAGTAGCAGAGTAACACTTGCACATCACTCAAAGTTAATGCTCATATAGCTCATATCACTTTGATGCAATTAATTACATACAATCTTTCTATAGTGTTAATTGTAGGTGTTCTGTCAAGAGATGTTCAACTCAGAAAAAAAAGAAAAAATTATAGGAAATTTTTCTGCTGTCCTCTGGAATGAAATTATGTCATCATGGAGAAGAATAAGAGTGCAGTCATTCTTGTCATTAGGACTGTATGTTTTGATTTTTCATGTGACCTTTTCTATTCAAAATAAAATGGATCTTTCAGCTACATACAACAGACTTGAGAAAGGTAAATTGCTTATATTTGTGATGCACAAAGGCTTGCAAGTTGAGTAAATTAACTCTACAAGGGAAAGACAAAACTTTAACTTATTAGAAAATTATTTAAAGGCCTTAATGTCTTCTGTTCTAACAACAGTTAATGAATGTCTTTTAATATAAGGCTCTTTAGAAGAAGGGTTGCTATATTTTGCTGTCTCTCAGATGATTTACAAGGATTTCTTAGACTAGTTTCATATTTCTTATTTCACCCTTAGCAACAAGAGTCATGAACTTTTCTTGAGTGGTGCTATGCCTTCTTTCTGGTAGAGAAACATTTATGAGCTGTCATTCATTAAATTAATTCCAGGTATTTTTAGTCTTCTCTTCATTTACTAATTGGGAACCTTACATTTAAATCTCTGCATACATTTGAAAGCTTTTTAAAGTTGGTAATTCAGAGCTTTGAAACACTGTCAGACCAGATTTGTCTAAAGATGGGTGTTTTTTATGGCTACTTAAGAATTACACTTGTAGGTGCCATTGTGTTTAAAGATCACAATCCTTTTACACTGCTGGCTTGCTCTTTGGTGGTTTTTTGGTCCCTTCCCTTCCCTTCCCTTCCCTTCCCTTCCCTTCCCTTCCCTTCCCTTCCCTTCCCTTCCCTTCCCTTCCC
>JBBMKD010000115.1:70468460-70492094 GCA_037834095.1 Argya squamiceps | reverse complement strand
TCCCTTCCCTTCCCTTCCCTTCCCTTCCCTTCCCTTCCCTTCCCTTCCCACTTCTTTCTTGGTAGATTAACTTTTGGAAGCAAAATGTCCCTTTGAGATGTGTTTGCATGTTAATATAATTTGAGAAATACTGGTCAGCTGTAAAGTTTGGTCCATTAGCTGTGTTATGCCTCATCTATTGTAGGTAGATTAATGCTTCATGCATTGTTGAAAAGTTAATATTTTGTCATAGGAAAACAAAAATAGAGGGTTTTTTTCTCCTAACCAATATATAAATATATATTTTTTGTTTTGTTTTGTTTTTTATTATTTATTTCCTAATTTAACTGATTCCATTGATTGGATTTGAAAGTTTGATATGGGTAAAATGACAGAAGTTAAATTAGAAAAACTGCCAGGGGGCCCTTGAGGATAGCATATGTTTCAATGCATTTTAGGATCTAATTTTTTAACTGAAAATGTTTTTGTTATTTCTTAACATTTTGATCCATGAAAGTTGAGAACAGAAATATCTGTGATGAACGCCTCAAAATTCCCTTCATCTTTCAAGAGGCTAGACTACTTCCAGAATACAAAGATGAATATTGACAGCAATAATAACTGAAACATAGCCTTGTTTTCATGATATTGTCCATTGATTCTTTTGTGACTGTGGTTTAATTTGTCACCCCTTTCTTATTTCATATGAAATACTGTGCAAAGGCTTATAGATATGATATATGGAATAAAAAATCTCCTGACATGTGTATATCACTAAATTAAAATGTGGCACCTTGGCATCTGTAAATCATCTGTGCTCTAACATAAATACAGATCGTTCACTTGTGAAAGGTCTGTTGGGTAACCACAGCCATTACTCTTTGTATTCATCAGCCCATAACTTTAAATGCTTTTGGTGTCAGATCTTTCAGTCTGAGTTGTGAGTTCTGTGGTTGCATCAGTGAAGAAGTTAATAACTTGCTGAATTAGTCATGGTATGTTTTAGATATTAAGGCCAAACAGCTTTACATAAGCATAGGCTGGTTTATTTCCATCTTTTAAAAAATGACCTACATATGTCTTCCAAAAATAGTTAGATATTCCCTGTCTTCAACCAATTGAAACTACAGGCTCAGTTTTATTTGATTTAAAATAATAAGATACTAAGACATTTTAAAGTCTAAGAGATGTAAAAGTAAATGGGACTAAGTCTTCCAATTTACACCAAAATTAGGATTAATTAAAAATCCAGGCTCTGAGAAGCATACAGCTAGGTTTTGCTGATATCTGTTTATATTTTGTAAAATAAAAGGTCTACTGTTTTAGGCAGTTAGGCATATTTAACTTGCTATGTAATTGAAGAATGCAGAGGATAAGAAGTTAGACTGTTTTCAGGAAAAGAAAAAGAAAATTATTTCAATTTGATATAAATTAAAATCAAAATTACCATGAGAGTGCTTGCATGCTCCAGCTAGGACTCACAGAGGCTGTGGAATCTCTGTCCTTGAAGAAGTCAAAAACTTAACCAAACATAACCCTGAGCAGTCCTTTATAATAGTTCCCACTTTGGACAGCAGGTTGGGCCAGATGAACTCTAGGGGCCCTTCCAGCCTGTGGGATTTTGTGATGCTGATGCCTTATCTGCCTTAAAATGACAAGCCAAACAAGATTAAAATGAAGAAAAGAGTTTACCATTTATTGAAGGTCCACCAGGAACACTTATGGGGGAGTGCATGTGTGATACGTGATATGCACGTGTGTTATAAAAACAATTTTAATAAATGTACAAAATTAGTATAGTTGACAAGAATCCCTAATTAGAAACACTGTTGATGAAGTAATTCCCCTCTTGGTTCAGCCTCCTACTGAAGTCTCCCCCTTTGCCTCTAGCCTCACATTGTGGATGTATAAATATACGGGAAAGTGACATGGCCTTGGTTCACTATTAGAATAAGATTCTAGGCATGTGGTTGTCTAACAAAGTACTGAAGCTACCTAAGTAACTACATAACTATGCAATAATAATCTACAGAGCTATGAATACATGAAAAAGAAAAAATCTCTTTTGCATCAGTGCAGTGAGAGGTTTCTGTATCAGTGAATGTCAGGTGCTGAGAGGGCCATGCCAATTGCTCTGGAATTGTCACGTTCACTTGTTAAAAATTTGTTTCCTACGAGCCACTTAAAGGAAATTATTTTGGTCTAAGCTTACATGTCCTTACGTATTTGTTTAACATCAACTTTGATCTAGCAGAATTCGTGTTTAGTCCCCACATTTGCCTGTGCTTTTCCCTTTGCCCTTCATTTCTGTGATGAGAACACAGACTGACACATATTTGAAAGGAACCTATTCAAGAGCAAGGAGATATAACTTAAGTTTATAGCCATGTTGCAAGCATGATGATGAATCCATTTTGTGTCAAAACCAAGGAACTACAGCAACTTTAATTACTTCAACACCGAGTTTCTATTTTAGTGTATCTAAATAGGTTTAAACCTGTGACATTTAATATAAATTTTGTAAGCATCTCCTTTCATTTTGTACTATACAGATAAAAACAGATGCTCTCTAATAGCTCAAGGGATTTCACAGTTATGCCTGACTTAACAAAGGAACTTTCTTATTCTCATTAGTTTATCAGGAGTCTTACCACAGTATTCAATGCAGTCACAACTAAGGAAAAAATGCATATATATTGCACCTAAATTGCTTCAGCCCATCATTTTTCAGAACAGAGAAATCAGCTGCATGACAAACAGCAGGAAAAAGAGGGGAAGAAGTGAGGAGAGAAATTGTATCAGATTACAACACTTTGATAGTTAAATGAATAGAGGAATTACATGAGAGCACAGGATACGTATGTTAACTTTTTGACCTTGTTAAGAATAAAATAAAAAAAAAAAAAAACATTTGATACATGGCTATTCTGATGCCTCTTAAACTACCCCAGAAAATATGGAAAAATCTGGGACCAGAAGAAAAACTTGGGGCATACCTCTCTCAATATCCACGAATCAGTGCCACATCAAGATATTGTAGTTTTGAGATATGGCCTGTGTGGTCTCAAATTTATGCATTAAATCTCATAATTATAATAGTTCTAAAAAAATTCATAAGTCACACCTAAAATGCAAACCAGAACTTAAAAGCTCTTAAGTAATGTAGAAATACAGGTTAAATAATGTGGACTCTAGTTATTTTTGGTCTGTATTTCTGTGGAACCATCAAAAAATCAACAAACACCCCCCAGACTCATTACTGAGTCTTCCACCAGAGAACTGCATATGACCAGAAGACACTGTAAAACTCCCCTCACCAGAGGAGGTTCTTGGGCATTCTCACCTGAACCTGGGCTTATACTAATTGACTGGAGTTTGTGTTTTGTGAGATTCCCACTCCCACTCTCTATGGATCAAGATGTTGATATAATTGCTTTGTCAAAAAGTGACAATCAAGTCTTGTTGTAAATCTATGGGTGGTGATTGCATATATTGCTGCTCTTCTTCTTTCTTCCTCCTTCTTCCATTATTTCCCCCTATATCCCTTTATGTGATATTTTTATGCTTTCATATTGTCATGTTATAACAGATAATAATAACTAAAATGGCTACACATTTGCTTTGAATTTTATTGCTTTCCATTGCATAGAAATTTGTTGGCTGAGCATGTAAGCAAATTCTAAAATAACCACTACAGATATAGATATATTTACAGATATCAATCATTTGCTGCCTTTTCACTCTAATCAGCCTCAAGGGATTAATTAACAAGAACCTGGGTTACCCTTGTCTCCAGGAGCAGGTTGTAACACCAGTTACCCTCATGGACAGTATCTACTTGTATTGGAACATTCCCCACCTCTCCTCAGGCTGCACAAAGACCACAGAAATGCACTTTATGACTCAACCTTGATGAGCAGCACTATCCTCCTTGATGGGTTCAGCCTTGGTCAGCAGTGAGTCCGTCTCAGAGCTGACCAGCACTGGATCCATCAGATATGGGTAAAGCTTCCAGCAGTTTCTCACAGTAGCCAACCCAGTAGTTTCCCCTCAAACTAAAAACTTGTCATAAGTTTTGGGAACCCAATACAATTTTTCTTCTATACAACAAGAACTGAGGATAACTTATGTCACCTTCCAGCTAGAATTGATGACAGATTTGTAAGGGTTTTGTTTTATTTTCCTGTTGTCAGCTCAAATTTAACTTTATATGTAGCTATTTAGAGTATTAATGCATCTTTTCTTCATCTGAACTTGTACCCATATCTTTACCTTACTCTATACATTTACTGGATATCAGCAGGCCTCATTAAACAATGACAGGATATTAATAGGGCAAGATAGTGTTACATTCCACTACTCTCCAGGGAATACATACATTGATTTCAGTTTCCTTGTTTTTTCCAGATGCTATAATAATTATAAGGATCATTCACAGAACCCACTGTTTTTCAGCAGACTACTCAAAGCTTAGCAGCTAATTGTGACAGAGACATAGGCTTTCACTAGGGTGTCTAATGGTTCAGCTGAGAATGAAATATTATAAGCCAGGTTCTTAGCAGTGTTCTATTTTCTGCCACAACTGGTGAGTATCAGGAATCCAAGCACCTTTATAAATGAAATGTACTTTGGCCATATAACACAACCATTCCTAACCAGAAAGTACACAGTTGGGTACATCTTCATGTACTCATGACTCAAGCATGAAGTGACAGTCCCTTTCCATCAAATCTACCACTCTCCCCATTAGAATGGCCACTGTTTTTGTACACATATACTGGTATTGGTTGCATAGTGAGAGCAGATTGGTTAACAAAAAACAAAAAACAAAACAAAAAAACCCAAAAACAAACGAACAAAAAAACAAACCAAAAACCAAAAAAAAAGTTAAATCATTATTCTAGGCCACTGGACTGGGAACTCTTGCTAAGTCTTAGCTGGAAGGGCAGCTCACTGAGGAAAAGGACGTGCAGTGACACAGGACAGTCCTTGGGAGTTGTCTCTTTGGCTGGCAACTAAAACCAGCCATGTATTCCCTCCACACCTACATTTTGCATGATTTTCTTGAAAAGTTTCATTTTCTGATTAAAACATTCACCTTCTGAGTGGTGAGTAAGTTGACTTTTCTTGTTGCTTAAGACCAAATTGGTAGTGTATAGGTTTATTAAATGACAAAATATCTTAGTTACAGATCTGTGTGAATTTTATGGAATAAAACTTTTCTTGTTAAAAATACTTCTAATGGCCTTATGGAGAGAAGTAATGTGAAACTGGGCATCTGTGATGTCATAAACTGAGCTGTTTGCCACAGCAAAGAAAAGAAATTTTGAGAGAGACTGCTGGGCTGGCACCTCGTATAGGTGTCTAAAATGGACAGTACAAGCAGAAAATTTTGCATACAGGGATTTTGCTGGTCCTTTGCAGAAAAAGAGAACAACTCTGATAATGAAGGTCTGTAAATTCATCAGGTGCTTCTACAAATCATGATTTCAAACCCAATGTCCTGATTAGTGCTAGCTACCATGTTATGTTCTAAGAACAGGTTGCTTTTTTCCCTCCTCCATTAAAAAAATGGAATTAACCTGTCTGACCAATCATGCTATGATCATGCCATAAGCAGAAGTTGGTCAAAATTCTTGTTGCTTTGAAGATCTATTGCACCAGACAAAGGAATCCCCTGAAGGGCCCGTAGCCAGCCTCAGAGCATGTCTGTACTATAAACAGTTGCTCTTAAACTACTCCTTTTTCAAGTCAAAGGGGTGCCACAGGCCAAAGTATTTTTCCGGTTTTTCTGCAAAACCTTAGCAGAAAGGTAAAAAATAATTCCATTTCATGCTTCAAATAAAATATCTCCCTTAGGTCTGTCACAGGTACGACATTTCTATGTGCTGCTGAAGACCTTTCTCTGTCTCCAGGAGCATAATCTTAATTTTCTTAAATTTGCTTCAGCCCTGGACCCCACACCTTTCACAACCTGCAACTATTAGCTTTCTGGCAGAACTGGCATCCTGCCAGAGACCAGTTCTAATTCCTTGTCTCCTACAAGCTGGCAAACATGGGTGTGTTTGAGATTGTTCAAGTGGTGCACTGTATACACACCTGTCCTGAATTCTAATTTCCTCTTCTGTTGATCATGACAGTCAAAATCAACTGAGAATGAAAGAAAAGGTTTTGTGATACTGAGTGCTGAAAGAATTTATAAACCTCCAGAGAAAGCCTTCACAAAGGATACACATTGTGATCTGTAATAGCTAAAAGAAAACCAAAATAATAAAAAAATAACCCCCAAACGCAGCAACATAAGTATAGATCCATGGACTTTGTTGAAATTTGAGAAATCTGTTGAGAAGCAATGGCCTGTATTTGTTTCTAGAATCCTGTACTTGCACACGTACTCCCAGACAATGCTGGAAAACCTCTAAAGCACAAGTGTGATCCCAGAGGTGGAAAGGATCTATGTTGGATGTCGAGCTGTAAATGTGGATGCCTGTGTGACACATTACCTCCTTCTGAGTCTCCAGCCCTGTCATATGTCAATAGGACTACCAGGTTCTAGGATATGACAAGCAAGGACACCAAAGGCAAGTTCAACCAGCATTGTATTGACACCTTTTACCTGATATTAAAATCATGGAGATCTAACAAGGACACTTTGGGGTGAGAATATAACTTTCTCAAGGATTCTCTCGTGCAAAAGGGTCAAGTTTGCATTGCAGTTATTACCCAAGGGCATTCCATCAAATGTGGATAGCGTGCTATCTTTGGAATTTAAATTCCCCAGTAAAAGAGATTTCACTCACCAAAAATAATTTGATGAAATGTCTTGGTTGAGCATGTAAGTAGTCACGCACAGGTAATAGGATTGTAGAAGACTTGTTTTCCTGGAAAAAATCTTCAAGTTATTTCAGAATCCTTACAGGCAAAAGTGGTTTAGTGAGCTACCTGATAATGAAGTTTGGACTGCATGTGGATGGTGTGACTGAAGCCAGCAGCAAAACCCCATTGATTTTTTTGAGAGTTAGCTACTTAACTTTTTTAGATGTTTCCATAAACACTAGACGATTGATTGGATTTTTGGGGCTCCTAAATATACATGTAGATTTTTGCATGGTAATACTGTACATAGACATGACGATTAGCCAATGCTAATTTTTGCAGTTTCTGTCTTTACGTGTTTTTAGCTTTTCAGGAAGTTGTTGATCCCGCATATGCAAACATTGCATTTCCTTTTCCTCAGCTACCTTCTCTCCAAATGAAGTAGTGAACCTTTTTGACATATAAATTAGTGTATCATAATTATATTTTTTTTCTAAGTAAATGACAGCTGATGAGCTACAAGCAGGTGTACGTTAGAAGACGCAGAAAATAAACTACCAGCATACTGTTATTTTTAGCTGTGTAAATTGTGGAAGTGTGTGTACAGGGGAGAGAAAGGAATGACTAATAATTAAGATAATAGTAAAGGATCCTTTTGGGTCCCTGTTTAATAAGTTAATGAAAAAACCCCTGTTTTCTGTCAGTGTCAAGGTGAGGAGTGAGAAATCTTTGAACCCTGAAGAATCTAAATATATAGACCAAACAATCCACTTAGAATTTATGAATTGTCCCTAATAAAGCTTTTCTATTTCTAAATATTTCAGGAGGTTTTTGTGTTTACTATATACTTTCTAAAGTTCAAGATCAACAGGTTTGTGGATTTTCTGGAATCCCAACTTCCCTGTCAAAGTATTAGAATTAAGTTTGCTAGTTCTTATTTGCATTGAGGTAGTTTGGAAAAGTCTAACTCTTTGTGGTATGTTAGAGGATTTTCAAAATAATCAGAAATTTCAGTAGAAGTGCAACAGTGATACAAACTTAAATGGAAATATTTTAAGAATTTATACCTGACTATGCCTGAAAACATATGTGTGTGTTTTCAAGATGATGAGAAGTCAACAGTGCAGTTGACTTCATTAGTCATGTGGGAGTATATCTACTTTCATAGAATTTAATCCAAAGTAGTTTATGGAGTTAAACAACAGAAGACCACATATACCATAAATCACAGGGAGCAGTAGTGTGGAGACATTATATGGGGAATAAATTTAAGGCATTCAGTCATAAAGGCAATAACTTACGGAGAGAAAAATTAAGAAACAGTCAATAGGTTTCAAAAAGAGATGAGGAGAAAAAAGAAGTCAATGAGGCAGGATGCTCAATGAAGCCTCTTTTAGGGGATGAGTGCTAAGGGGAAAACTTCTATATCAACAGTCTGCAGAAGTGCAAAGAAGTGATCCTTGTTAAATGAAGAAAAAAGAAGGGAAAGAAGAATTAAAAGAAATAAAGTCGGACCACTGACATTTCTTGATAATCCTCCTAAAATCTTTTGGCACCAAAGTTTTTTACAGTACTTTCTTCTGGTATCTGTCTAATATAGAAACAACAACCAGCTGTACCCTCTACTGATTCTCAGCTTATTTAGAACTAATCAACATGCCATGAGCAGTCTAGATTTTTCAGTCCATCTCTGCTAGAGTAATTTATTTTATCAGTTTGAAAAATACCTCTGGGTGCAATAAAATTTTATATATTTGAGGGAAAAAAAGGAAAAAGAAATGACAAATTTTCAGCACTGTGATGTTGTGATGCTACCAAAAGAAGGGATTGTCATGGGAAAAATTATATGACAAAAAATCAGGACAAGCCATTTTTTTCTGAACCATTCCAGCTTGCTCTAGTCTGAGAATCATGTAGTACTAGGTTTTCTCTATCAGCACACCTCATTTACAGAGGACTTACTCACTAGACAACTAAGCTGTGTTCCACTGTGTGTTTTCAAGGGTCTAGGTAGGTTGGTTATTTGGACAACATTTCTTTTAAGGCAAAATTTGCTATTTAGAAAAATTTTAAGTATTTTGAAGAGTAGAGCAAATTTGCAATAAAAATGCTGCCTGTTTCATGAAGCAGATGTCTTGAGAGACTTGGTTTCCATTTCTTTTTTGTTGAGCTACTCTAACCAACTTGGTTAACTAAACTCTTCTTTTTTTCCCCCTTTTTTCAGAAAAATAAATTACTATAATTGTCTTCCTAAGGCAATCCTTTGAAAAAAAATGTAGGTAATATACTACAGAGGATCAAACTGGACCTAAAAGATTTTCAGCTCCATCCTACTAGTGCAGATCTGAAATGTCAATTGACGCTTTCATGTATCTATTCTAATCTCTAATTGTCCATGTCTTCTGAAACATTTTAACCTAATTTACTATTTTTGTCACCACCTTTGGTCAGAAGGCAGTGTGCAGAGCTTTCCTAACATTACTGAATTAACCATTCAAGGTCATGAAGAATCAAGTAACTGCCTATTAAAAACTATACATTGCACCAAAGATACCCAATGACACTGGCATGGAAATTACTATAACCCATTTACAAGAGCATGTTGATTTAATTAGGAATTTAGCTGGTTTTTTTTTTAAATAATCCTTGTTTCTTAATTAAAGTCTTCAGGGTGTTTGAGTGCTTATTAAGTCTATTTTAAATGGATACACTGGCTACATTTTGGTATACATCTAAATTTACCTTCTTTCTCCCATTCTTCCTCTTGCTTTCATTCATATTTATTACATAAATATTATATAAAATTCATTCAATTTCTTGCAGAATCGCATCTGAACAAAATTAATATTAAGTGAAGGAATGTATATCCTCTCCAATAAGATATGGAGAAAGAAAATAAAAAGAACCTTGCTAGCAATTGGTTTATGCTAATACCTATTTATCATCACTCTGCCAAGGTGTAGCCTGAGCTCATTTTCAAATGAATGGGATTTCCATTGTTGCAGTTTCATGAGTGATACAGACAGTGGCCTCTTGCATTGATCTGGTCTTACTTCCTTGGATTTTGACCGATTATTCCTGTTCCCTGAGTAATTTAATGTTTGAATTAGGGCAATATTTAGCCAAGCATCTAATTTTGAGTTTCAGAAGAATGCCAAAACCACCAAAGAAACATATTGGACAGACATGGCCACTTCTGTATGACATTATTGTTATGGTTCTATGAAAAAATAAATCTGGTTCCAAGTTGCATGATTTTGGGTTATTGTCTCAAAATCCATGCTTACCAAGCGAAAAGAGTTGTTATGGCTAAATATAGGTAGGATATTCCCTAAAAATGGTGGAAAGTAAGAAGTATTCTGTTTCTTACTTCTGAATCCTAGTAAATTAACATCTGTGTACTGAACTTTTTCAGGCTAAAAGCTATTTAAATCATATGGTAAGCCCAGATCATTATAAAATTATCTTCCACATTTAGAGTTGCAATCCGGTCAATTTTTTTGTTTATTGGGCTAATAGTGGCTGAAATAAAGTGTTGGTGATAAATTACTGGTATTACACTATGATAATGATAAAGTAAATTATTTTAGAAAACTAATTTAATATTTTAATAGTGATATAACTGAGATTTATATGAACAATTTTTACACTCTTGACTAGTAACCCTTTTATTGATGAGTTAATGGCCAGCTAGATAAATTAGGCTCTGTCAGCTTCATCCAATGCCTTATAACAACTCACATTGGTCATTAACTGGTTGATTAGTAAAGTGTTTTATTATTGCTTTGGAAATATTACCTAAAATGAAGCATAATAATTTCTGATCCTTTATCATTTTTATTTTGATGGCTGGACTTCTTTTAATCAAAAAATGTGATGCACATTGAGAACTCAAAATCTAAGCTGTTAATGTGATTTAAACTGAAACCATCAAAGTTACTTTTCAAATACAGATATTTGCACTTGAAATAGTAGCCCGCTTATGCCCTGTGAAAAAATCAGGATCCACAGAGAGATTAAACCTGTTACAAAGAATTCCACATGCTCTCAGTTGTAAAAAGGATTGGATATGAAAGGTTGGATATACTCCATGAGGTAGGGATTCTATGCAATATCTTCTAATTAAGTTTTATGAAACTTTTTTCCTTAGTGTTCACACAAGTTCAGGTAGTCATTTTTTCTTTAACCATTTCAAAATGTCTTTATCCAAGTCACACAATGTACATACAGTGTGACAGTTACCTCCTCAAACTTTCTGAGGTTTTTTAAGGTAATATTTTACTTTAATGAGTTCTCATACACACTCTTTGTTGCAGCCACATTCATGAGTCTTTGACTTAAGTTTGAATTACAGAGAAAAGTATACCTCTGTAATTAAGAGAGCTGCAGTGTGAACTTTCACAATGCATCATATGTTAATAATTTGTCAACAGCCTTTTTTTAATTGTGGCAGTTGTCACCTTCTCTTAATGTCTATTCTAAAATCAAATACTGTTTTAATCCCTAATTAATAAAACTCATCTCTGTTTTATTGTTTAACCGTGAATGTTAAAAGACACAATCTCTTTTTACAGTTGGATAGAATCAAGTGGAAAGGAAAAGGGGTATAGGAAGCAACCAGAATTTTGAATTTCCTAAGTTAATAAATTAAAATTATGTGAAAAGCAACAATAACAAAGTATCTACTAAAAATTTGTATGCTTTTCTGTGTATGATGTGAATATTTCCCAATGAAGCATGATAAAAGAACTTCAAAGATAAAATCTGACTGTGACCAGAGGTAGCTAAACTCAGTTGTCTTTCCCCAGTCATAAACTTTTGTGTGTCTGATGTCTCTTGAAGTGTTCAGTGGAATCATGCTAGAACTTATTAAGTTATGACTGCAGGAATTCTGCCCTCCCTATGTTACCTTAAATAGTGCCCATTACTAATTAAATATATTTCATGCATCATTTGGGGTGATCTACAGTTCTTTACGTGCTTTCCCTAAGGATCTCTAGAGCTCTCATCACCGTTCTGTTTGATCACTTCAAACTTTACCACATCCACTCCCAGTACAATTCCCACCAACTGCAACAGAATTTAGGTGGTGGGCTGATACTGCACAGGGATCACCCATAGCACTGTACCAGCTACTGCCAAGAAAATTAACTGTGTCCCAGATGAAACCAGGACAGTTAGGGATTTAATTTTTCCTTTTTCAGGAGTCTGACGAGAGAATAGTGGGCTCCCTTGATTTCTCATGATTCCAGTTTGTGTTCAATCTCTTGAAAAGCCTTCAAGCATGAATGCACATATATGAAAGATCAGATCTAGTTTCCAGGGGTATTCTGGAATGAGATTACTTTGTTATCTGCAAAGACGCATGCAGGGAAAATTTGGTTATAAGATATTTTGGAGTGGGAAGACAAGGACAAATTAAAAAAAAAAAAAAAAAAGACAGCCAACTGAGCCTGTTTCATGGTTTAACTCCAGCTGCCCCGCAGCTGTTTATTCATTCTCCATTCTCACCCCAGTGGGATGAGTAAAGTGAATTAGAAAGGCAATAGGAGAAAACTTGTGTGTTAAGATAAGAAAAAATTGATGACTATAAACATTATCATTTGCTATTATTATCTGTTATTAATATTAAATTAAAAGGAAAATAACAAAACAGATAAATAAACCCAAGAAACATAGTGACGCATATGCAAACAACTGCTCATTGGCAACCAATCCTTGTCTCTGAGAAGCACAGCCCCCACCAACCTTCTCCTTAGTTTTATTGTGAAGCAGGATGCCATATGGTCTGGAAAATCCCTTGGGTCATTGAGTCAGCTGTCCTATCTCTGTCCCCTCCCAGCCCTGGTCTTCTTGCAGGTGGGGCTGTATGAGGAGCAGAAAATGCCTTGGTTCTGTGTAAGCCTTGGTCAGACAAAACAAGAACGTCCCTGAATCATCAACGCTGTTCTTTGCACAAATACAAAACACAACCCCACACCAGCTACCATGAAGAAAATTAATTCTACCCCAGCCAAAGCCAGCACTCCCTGATTGGTACAGTCCAAGACTGTTAGTTTAGTCTGTTAATAGCTCCCCTTTGATTCCACAATGAAAATATGAGGAAAAGAACAGGGTTCATAAAAAATCATAGATATGAAAGGGTTAAAATAAGTCATCAGGTCCAATCACATGTGCAGAGCAGGTCTGAACAAAATGGGTTGCTCAAGGCCTTGGTCAGATAAATTCTTAATGTTGTCAAGGATGGAGATCTCACAGTCTCTCTGGAGCCCTGTTCCAATATTCTCCTTTTTAACATTAAATATTGGTTTTAGCATTAAATAACTGGTTATTCATGGTTTCTTCAAAGACCTTGTGAATCTCCCTTTTATCCACATTTCAACTCTTCCTGATGCTGTACAGTCTGCTTTCCTCTAGTAAAAGCTTCTTAACTGAGCACCTGTCGTGGTTTGACACTGGCCCAATGCCAGGCACCCACGAAAGTTGCTCATCCTCTCCTGTCACAGCTGGGCAGTGGTGAGAAAAAGAAAATTAACAAAGGGTTCATGGGTTGAGGACTGGGAGAAAAAACTCTAATGGCAAAACAGGCTCAGCTTAAAGGTACAAAATGAGTTTATTACTAATAGAGTCAGAAGAGGATAATGAGACATAAAATAAGCCCTCAAAACACCTTTTTTATCCCAGCCCCTTCTTCCTTCCCACCAACATGCAGGGAGAAAAGGCATGGGGGTTTTTGGGTTAGTTCATCACTGAGATTTTCTTCTGCTGCTCCAGGAGAGGAGTCCTTCCCCTGTGAGACTGTGGCATCTGTCTCATGGGAGACAGCTCTCTGTGAACTTCTCTGGCGTGGGTCCACTCTCACGAGCAGCAGCCAAACCTCATCTGCTGCAATGTGAGTTCCTCCCACGGGCACACAATCCTCCCAAAACTGCTGTGGCATGGGTCACTCTTCCATGGGGTGCCATC
This sequence comes from Argya squamiceps, assembly GCA_037834095.1. NCBI lineage: Eukaryota > Metazoa > Chordata > Aves > Passeriformes > Leiothrichidae > Argya > Argya squamiceps. Next base: position 70,478,333 of record JBBMKD010000115.1, on the reverse strand, counting down.
CTCCAAGGACAGGCTGCTCCAGCCTGGAAGCAAGAGCCCTCTTTCCACCAGAAAGCCTCCACCAGACATCCACCTTCTCCAGCATGGGCTTCTCCCCCACAGGCTGCAGGTGAATCTCTGAATCCCTCATGGATCTACAGGCTGAGAGTGGGTCTCTGCATCCCCCACGGATCCCCAGGGGCTGCAGAGGCACAGCTGCTTCACCATAGTCATCAACATGGCCTGCAGAGGAATCTCAGCTCCAGCCCCTGAAGCACCTCCTGCTCCTCCTTGACACTGACCTTGGTGTCTCCAAGTTGTTTCCCTCCTTCTCCTCTGACTGGAAGAAAAAAAAAGTGCACGTGCTCACTTGTTTTTGATTTTCTTCTTCAATGTATCATCACAGAGGCATTGCCAACGTCTCTCATTGGCCCAGCCTTGGCCAGCAGCATGTCCATCTTCACAGCCATCAGGGATTGGCTCTGCCAGACATAGTGGAAGCTTCCAGCAGCTTCTCACAGAAGCCACCTCTGTGGGTCCCCCACTACCAAAAATCAGTGCAGCACCTCAGCTAAAGTGTGTGAGACCAGCTCAGGAATGGAGCAACAGGCACTCCTGATAACTTACTCAGCAGAATTGTCGCACAGGAGCCCTTGGAAAAGGCCTCTGATGCCACAGCAGTTGTTGCAGGTGGTGTCAGTATACGTTGAAGAATCTACATTCACAGCTAGGGAAGAGCCAATACTTAGCTCCAGAAATAGTGGTATTTACATCATGGAGGAAAGTGGATTCATTTTCCTTAGATCTGTCCATCTCTACTGGTATACTTCTTATTTTTTCTCCTTAAACAAGCTACACACATAAGCATCATTATACTTCTTTTCTCTTGGTTCAATGTCTAAAGAGGTTATTTTGAATTATTAGTTTAGGCTAGATGGCTTAGTGATATCTACAGATGGTAGAAATAACTCAGTCTCATACGGAATATTGGCAAATCCAGCAGAATCCAGCCTTTGACAGTGAATGGATATTAATATTTCTGTCCCAGGACAGTTTGCAGTGGCAAACACAAATATCCTATATCTATATAGATCTTAATGTGTTTTTCAGGTTAATGAAAAAGACCCTGAGAAATCAACATGGCTTATTGAGTGGGCTAGGAAATATGTTTATATGTAAATAGGCTTCTTTTTTCCTCCTTTTTTCTTTTTTTCCACACTCATTAACTTAGAAAAATTGTATTCAGTAGTAGCTGACCTAAGGAGCACATTTATATTTGCTCAGGCAGCAAAAATGTAGACAAGAAAATGTCTTTTTCAGCAACATAAAGACACATGAAGCATAGGAGGAGAGTCTTTAGAATAATAATTATATAACTAACTTAATTAGTCTCTGCTTCAATCAAAAGACAAGCAAGTTGCTTTATATCCACAGAGGCTAAAATATTTAAAAAATACACAAAAAGCTTCTCCAGGGTGTTATGTTTATGATCCTTGGAAGAGAAGGCAATCCATCCAACTGGATTAAAAAAAAAAGTGGGTATATGTAAAACAGAATTTTACAAAGCAGTTCAGAAATTGAACAGAAATATATCACCCAACTCCCCAAAATTAAGTGAAACACAATCATCAGCACTGTTGTTGCTTCTACTGTAGCAACACTTGGACTGACACTAGGTTCCCTAAATATGAAGTGTTTTCAAAGCCCCAAGTGAATCCTCTGTTCAAAAACAGACAGGCCAGATAAAGGAGTAGTAAATAATATCCTTATTTTATAAGTAAAGAAATGAAGCTTCTCCAAAGTGACATAGGGAATCTGTGAAGGCAGCCAACTGAAACTTGAGTCTGTCACTCTGCAATTCATTTTAAAAAAAGGCCATGAATTCAGGACAGATTAATTCAAATGAGCAAACAAAGGTCCTGTGGAAACCCCACAGAAATGCAGGCAAGGATTCACAGCTGGCCACATAAATTGGTTAGTTCCTCTGACTATTGATTCACTCACATTAGACTGAGAAGGGGCACAGAAGCCACAGGAGTTTTTTGCATTTCTCTGCATGGTATGGGTTGTCACTGAGATAATTTCAAACTCACTCTGACTGGCCAAGGTATGCAATATCTAGAGCTGCTTTTGCAAATTCATCCAAAATATTACTACAAGCCTTATGGGATATTGAAAGACTCTCTGAAATATGAAAGGACGGTGAATACAAGTAATCATGCAATTAGCAGTGATGATGGTTTTTTTACTATCACGCCTTAGTGAATCAGTCTAAAATTCAGTGGAAATCTGTTAAAGACTGCTTGGCTGTCTCTGTTGGAAATATCAGCAGAGGAATTGGAGGTATCTGCTACACTAACAGTGCCAAGACTTTAAGACTATGCATCTGCAGAAAGTGAAATAAAGCTAATCAATGTTAGAGGACTGTATGGACAGAACTACCATTCTTTTAGAAATTTTTTAAAAAATTATTTGACTCTGATGTTCCTTTCTTCTGACTCTTCTTTTCCTTAGCTGTTTATAACCCTTCTAAATATTCTGAAAAAAAAAATTCTTTTTATCCCTAAATATTTTAACATAGCTAATCTCTGGCTGAAAACAACTGTGATTTTTACCCCTCCTAACTCAGTAAGTTCCAACCATGCAGAGGTTAAGGGGTAATGAAATTAAAATTCTGTGGCATTCTCTTCTATTTCTTGCATAATAGAGTGAAAACAGGAGCAGAAAATAAAAAGATCACATCAGAATTAATTCTAAGTAATGACTAAGTCATTAATGCAATAATAATAATGCAAACCAGTCCAGAGAGTGTAAAGAAGGCAAGCCTTTTGCCCATCTCTTTCTCCACCTCTCTATCACACAGACTCTCCCACAAAAGTAAGGAGTCAAGAAATCTTTGAGGAAGAAAAAGAGTTCTGTCTAAATTTCATTTGGATGGATTGTGTTTTTTCTCCAGAAAATATGATAATGGAAAGAATGTAAGATGTTATATTAATATTTTTTCTTTCATCTTCCTCCTACTCTTCCAAGGCAAAAGAGTGAAAATTAACTCTTCAGTGAAAGGAATTGCTTAAAACGTATATATATCATCATGATGATTCATGCATAAATTCCTGCTGTCACACACAAAGTTAAATATTTTGGGGTTTGTTTTGTTTTGCGTTTGGTTTTGTATTAAACAGATACATAGTGATCTGCTTTTTTTTTTTTAAACAGGGACTCTCTGTTGACATGTTGGTGAATATTGAAGGGTAGAAGATCTCTCCCGTGAATTTTCTCCCTCGGTGTCTTTTGATTCGTGCCAAGACTGTCATCGTCTGCCATAAGTCTCACCTTGATTTAAGTGGATGATAAATTCTAAGGTTGTCTCTATTTCCTCTGCAATTCACTTCTTAATCAATCGATTTAAAAAAAAAAAACCAAAAACCACTCAATGTTACACATTCTCTTTTTAAAAGTTCTGGTATATAAATATGTCCCTGATGTCAATACAATCAGTTGCAAAAAATATCTCACAGAGCTATATAGAAGGTAGTATTTGGATATTATCAGTGAAATCAAGGGAATAATTTGCCTAGTAGTATTGTTTTTTCACCAGATTTGAAGGTTGAACTTTAAATTTTCTGTTAAGTTTTCATACTTTCTACAAAGGAGAAAAATAAGAAAGTTTTCTTGTTGAATATAACATTTCTTAGTTATTGAAAAAGGTTGATGTTTTGAAAGATCAAAATTTTCTTTTCCTTTTAAATATTTGTTTATAGAATCTTGGAACTCTTATTTCCATAAAAAAACCCCCAAACAAAAACAGAAACAAAACAAACAAACAAACAAACCCCAAAAAAATCTATAAGAACAAAACAACAAACAACTCAGCCCAAACAGACAAAACCCACAAAAAAAACACCACAAACCCTCCCCCACCAAAAAAACCCTGAAAAACCCAAGTAACAAATACAGGGAGAGAGGAAAAAAAGAGAAATCTTCTGTTGATATGCAGCTTTAAAATTGCTTTTTGCTTTAATGCAGTCATTCTACTGTGCTAATATCTTCAGCATTTCCTATTTGCAATGCACAGAACCCCTCCATGAACAGAATTTCACATGTAATGGAGAAAGGTCAGGTTTTGGTACATCTTAGTTACTTCTGTCCCTAATTTTATGCTATTGGTAAAATGTTAAATATTTTTTTTAGTGTTAGATTGCAATAAAGCTACTTTGTCTCTGCCTACTTTGCCACTATTAAATTCAGGCTTTATTTACAGATCACATCTTTTAAGTTGTTGGAAGCACATTATCATCATATGGAAATCATTAGATGCTCTTTTAGCTTTGTGCTTTAACTAGCAGGTTTCAAGTAGTGTAATGAGTTCACTTTTTATTTAAATATGATTAAGAACATGGAAACTTTCTTGTTGTCATCACTCAGAATACCTGTGAAAGAAATAGATGTGATTCTGGAAGTTCCAAGATTCAGTGTTTAGTATGAGCCAAAAGAGATGTCATTGTTTTCTCTACAATCAATTAATCTGAAATTTCAAGGACAATGTGTTAAATTTTGCAGTCTACAATTGTGAAAAGTCTTCATAAATGTTAAGTTCAATCCCTATTTAGGACTTAATATCCAACAACTAAGAAGATTCTATCTAAAATCTGAATGGGAGAGAGATTTCCATTCCCAAAATGATACATTAGATCAGTTGCACATTTGTACAATTCTCAAAGGATGATCAAATGAATCCTAAAAGAATAGTAACAAGAAAATTCAATCCAAAGTTACTTCAAATGATACATAAATCTACATGCTGAAATTCTTAAATGAACTCTTTTCAAAAGTTTTTTTACTTTTTCTTAGTCATTTTTGTTTTCATTCAACTCTTTGGCATTTAAGTCATGGAAAAAACATTCTAAACAAGAAAAACAACAACAACAACAAAACAACAAAAAACAAACAAACCAAAAAAAAACCCAAAACCAAAACAGACCTAAATTTTATTTCCTTTCCATCTGAAAAGCTTATTTTCAGTTTTGATGATCCTACCAACACCAGCAGAAAACGTGCAAAGCAGAAAAATCCTTATGGGTTCCTTCCAGCTTGAGATATTTTTTGACAGGAAATCCCCCCAGTGCTCAGGAGACTCAAACAAACAGCTTTTTTGCAGATGTATCCCCTGTAAGAGACTTTATTCTGGCTGGGTACAGTACTATTTTGTGAATTTCACCATCCTTTCTAATTTGTTTTAATGTCATTGTTGGAAAATAGATAATAAAGCTAATTAATAAATAAAGAACTACATTACAAACAGAATTGCTCTGTGTCTTTACATCCATAACAATGCTTCAAGTGGATGTGGAAACTTATTTAGAAACACCCTAGGTGGACTGCAGCTTTATTGCGCTCGTGAGCATAACTGCACAATGAATCTTTCTTCAATTAACAAAACAGGACTCTTAAACTACAATGACCTGATTTATTTGACACAGGAAAATTTAATGTGCTTCAGAGATAGTGCACTAATGCAGTCCTCTGTATCAAAGCATCATCAAATATGCATTTTTTGTATTTATTTTTATGCACCAGCTTGCACGTGCTAGGCACAAACATGAGTATGGTGCCAGCTTTTCCATTCGTTTGCTCTGGATAAACGTTTTTATTTTCTCTCGTTCATCATTTAATCATATGAAAGACCAATATTTGCTAGAAAAAAGAATAGTTGGAAAAAGTAGGTCAAGATGAGACAATAAGCAGTGAGCTTTGGATTGTGTTGACATTTATAGATGGCCTGGTATGTGTGTAGGAGACACACATACAAATGTAATTTCTCCATGTGGGTTGTTAGACCATCTGTTTTTTCAACCCATTTCTGCATATGAGGATCTAATTAAACATAAGACAGAGCACTATACAGGGGTAATTGTGTTAAGCTTTTAGTTGCCAGTGCCATTCAAACAAAAAAATCAAGGAAATTAGAGTGACACCAAAGACAGGATCACAGCATAAAAAAGTCTGCTTCTTTTGGCTATATGATCGTCTACCAAGAACATTGAAGGTGTCAGTGAGTTTTTTCTTGGTTTTCCTTTTTTTTATATATTTTAAACACCAAATTATTAATTTTATTGAATTAGGCCATAAAACACCAGACTTTGAAGGGATCTTTGGAAGTTGGTTCAAATTCTTCACTCCCAAGACCCATTAAACCACATATTTGTATAACTACATAAACCTCCTGTGTGCTCTTGCCAGCTCTGTAATTGGGAGATTGTGACCTTGGAGACCAATTAAAACATTAGTTTTCATCGCTGCTCTAGTAATTTTACTTTTCAGAAGACAGAACACTTGACTCAATATATCAAGGTAAAACTGTAATGAATAATTTTCTGTAATATGCCAATAAGGTAAAGACCACATAGTTCCCACTTAATGATGAAAAATTAACTGACTTGAGCAAATTGTATCTTTTATATATATATATATATAAAACAACAAAACCACAAAACACCCCCCCACCCACCCCCAGTTCTGTGTATCATCAACACAAAAGGACACAGATGCAAATGTTTTATATATAAAAAATGACAATTTATAATACTGGCCTAATTGTCATGCATGTGGGCACAGAGAGATCAGCATAAAGAGCACGGAAATGTCTGCCTCTTGTGAAGAAATATTGTCTAGGGATGTCATTGGAAGGGATATGATTGCAAAGAAAGAAACCCTATAGCATGCAAAGATCTGAAGAATTGTTATGAAATAAAATTAGGGTATTAATATATGCTTCCCTGTATGCTTTGCAAATTGCTAAAACTTTCAAGCCCTCACCATTATCCTGCCTTATCAAGGGCTCTTTTTCTTCTCTGTGCCTCTTTGTGGATACAAAATTTGTTCACACAGGATGTGGTAAATTTATCTCCTGTCAAACATATTCAAAATGGCCAAATGTTAAGAATTTGAGATAATCCCATTATTTCAAAATGTCTATGCCTACAACTGAAGTATTAACTAGGGTTTACTGGAGGTAGGATGGGGTAAAGAAATGTGTTACTGGTACTTCCAGCACTGCCTAGTTCCATGCAGGGATGCTGAACAGACTCTGGGAAGTTTATGCTTAAAGTAGCATGATGATAGTGGCTACAGAATGTTGAAAAGAAGAGAATCTAAAGGAAGAGCAGAGGAATAAATAAGTGAACATGGATTGTGGAGGAGAGGTTATGTCTTGAGCTGTGCCTTTCACTGCTAAACTCCAGCAACATGTGCACAGGAGTCTAGTCCTTTCTCTAAGATAAAAGCATAAGTGTGTTGGTTTTGTTTTAGCTTTATTTTGTTTTATTCCTAAGGATATAAATAATAATAGACAACAGTCAGACAGCAACTGTGGCAGACCAGAGTCCATGTAGGTGATTCCAGTAGATCACTGAGCAGTTCTGAATTTGTACAAAATATCTTGGACCTGAATATGTTTCAGCTGCCCAGGTAAGCCTCTACAGGGTAAAAAGCTTTTCAACCTGAATTATAATTGTCATATACCTTGCACATATAATTTATTCCCCTTCAAAACACATAAAAAACAGTGATTTTTTTTTCTATTATTATTGAATCATAGGTTTTGGTACTCTTTCAAGTGAACTGCTCTGAAAATACTGGCTTTCGAACTCTGCCTAATCCATATTGCTGCTTCTGCTGTTTGGTTACCATCTGGACAAGTGTTCTATTTCAAATTTTACCCCTTGTCATCCATCCATATTTAGCCTGCATGCCTGCTCCCTCCTATTCTGCACTAGTGCAGGTGTGATAATGCCATGGTGTCAGGTCTGAGATTGTACAAGGTCAGTGCTAAAATCTTTGCAACATTTTCCTTTCATGTATAGCAGTCTGTGAACTTCCTCCCAGAGTTCAGCTGGAGAATTTGATTTTTCCATTGAGCTAACAGAGGCTATTGATGGTTTGTGTGCATTCTATTCCACTGCCTCTTTGAAGAAGAGCTTAAGTTGAATAAAATTACTGGTGATGTTTTGTGCACCATGAATAATTTTGGGAGCTTTCCGTCACACCTGAAAATAGTAGATAGATGAATGATTGCAGTAGCAGATGTGAATTGTGACGTGAATGCTATTTCTGGCCAACTTAATGGAATAATCTATCAGAGGGAGGGTATAATGACAGGCAAGTGGTGTATGAGCAAACAACTCTTGTGATGTCAATCCAACTTCTCTTGGTCTGTACCAGTAAAGGTTACCGTGTCAATGAGTGAGTCACTTCTGTCCTGTTGTTAACCTCATTCAGTACTGAAGGCTTCTTGAGTAGTGCCAACAAACATGGGTAATCCTGGCTATCTTCTCAGATCATGTACTTCATGCTTATAGGAAATTGTATAATTTATATCACAGTATTTTGAGAGGGACTTATAAACTCAGCCTGCAGTTCCTCTAGAATAAGAACTCTAAGGGTATCTTGCATGACATATCCCTCTTGCAGTCAATTGATATTTTGTAGTTTAAAAATTACCTTTAAAGTTAAAATAATTTTCTTTTTAAAATTTTGGGTGAAGTTTCAGGGAGCCATGTGTGTCTTCGGCTTGTTTTCCTTAACTAGGTGTAGCAAGCAGCTTTAACTTTTTTGCATGTTACTATAGGTTCTTGTATTCCACACAATTACTTTTATATCAACATCTATTGGGATGCCTGGTGAAGTAAGAGCTTACACATGCAAGTAAAAATAATTCCAGTGGCCACCACTGAACATCACTGTTGTATCAATGATTAATTAAAGTCTGCACAGCACAAATTTGAAGCAGAGAAGGCCAGTGTATGGAAGAAACATTGGGAAGTCCTTAATGACCTCATGCCATGTTACATTGGCAGACTTTCACCATTAAGTTATCATGTGGATGCAACTTATTATGGCTTTCTTTAAGCCCTTTAAATTAGCATAGGCAAGTGATGCCTGTCTCTACTATGGATTTCCATAGCCGAAATGAAGATAATCCTTTAAATTCCCCATTTGATTATTGTTTATTAATATAGGAATTTGTAGTCCAGTGTTCCTTGCATTTTGAAGAAGACATTCAAGGTAATGGTAAAGAGGTAAAGACATTCAGTTTCTCTCAGTGAAAGTGGCTGGTGATTTACACAAGCTCAGATTTCATCATCACAGGATTTCCCCCCATCTAAAGGGTGCTCTGTCATTTGAAGGTCTGAAATGGGAGGATGCATGGCAGGAATGTGTTCAGTGTCCGAGGAGTGTGACCTCCTTGAATGTCCCCTTCAGCAAACATGTCTCTGCCTGGCATAGTGACATGCGTCACGCAGGCTTCATCAGGTACAAATGTCAAATTCGCACAGATACAACCAAACAGAAAAACTGGAATCTGCTGTAAGTGACAGCACAGCTATAACAATTTGACATTGTTCTGTTCTGGTTTAATGGATCTACTTTTTGCGATGTTTGAAATAAAGAAAAAAATTAAGTCAGAAAGGAAGAATATTTTCACTTATCACTGGCTATGCTTAACCACTCCGACTGTAGAAAACATTGCAACAAATTAAAACATTCACTTTGTCAGTTTATTAATATTTAATGTATGATTCAGAATATATTCAGACTTAAAACTAGTGGTCAGAACAATATCACGTAACTTGAGGTACTCATCTGAGCACTGCAAGCTCTTTCTTAATGCTTTCTTTATGTCTGTTTGTGAGGGAAAGAGAAGATACAGATGGAAAGTTGGATAAAGTTAAAAGTTTGTCTTAGCCCCTGGTCTATCTATCTTGATCATAAAACACAATTGTGATCCACATTGTGATTTGTCATCTAAGCCTCTTTATTTTTGGCACATTTTTGCACAGAGGAGAGGAGAGGAGAGGAGAGGAGAGGAGAGGAGAGGAGAGGAGAGGAGAGGAG